>JASSUY010007727.1:0-32049 GCA_032466535.1 Forpus xanthops
CAGAAAGTCCTTGGCCAGCCTAAACACTCCAAGCAATAACTATAAACACTGGTTTTATCAGCACTGTTCCCAAGCCAAAAATCCAAAACACAGTGCTCACCAGCTAATGCTTAAAGAGAAACGACTGCTGCTGCTGAACCCATGACAGGCCCTTTTGGCTACCATGACATGTTGTCTGATACTGAGCCTACCATCAATGAAGACCTGCAGATCTCTTTCTGCAGATCTGCACTCTTTTCCCTCACTCTTGCTATACATCCAGGATAACACCATTCCACATGCACAATCCAGCATTTGTTCTTGTTAAATGTCATATGGTTGCTGATTTCCCAGCACTCTAATCTGTCGCAGTGTCTCAGTAAGGACTCTGAGACCTCCTCCTAATTTAGTATGTTTGGAAATGGCCTTAGTATGCACTCAACTCCTGTGTCCAGACATTGCTAAAAACATTGAAGATGTTTTATTTTGCCTTTATGAAAGGACACAGTAGTCATTAGTCTTGTGTGACCATTCCTTGTCTTTTGCTTGCTTGACTGTAGCCCCCAGATCGCCTCCTCCAAAATATCTATCAAAAACCTAGATTTAAATTTGCTCTAACTTAAAGTTCAAATTCATATTTGACCTGTTAGGTTTATGTCACAATGTGTGTTTCATCTCAGTTTAAAGAAAAAAAAATAATGAGTTGAGAGAAATTCTTTAATGAACATAATGTTACTGAGCTGCAAAGGGAAATATGACCAGGAGGCACAGAGATTTTTTGGAAGGGTAGGAATAAAGTAAAAGAGAAAAGAAGGAGTTATGTTTCTTTTGCATTCTTTTTTATTATATAGTGCTTGTTACAGCTGTGGCCCATAACTATTTATAATATAATCACTGAGGCAGAAAGGGACCTCTGGAGATCATCTAGTCCAAAACACTTGCTCAAGCAGGTTCAGCTTAAGCAGGCTGTTCAGGGCTGTGTCCAGATGGGTAAATAAGATAAGATCTTAATTCTAAATTGTGGATCACCACCATCACATGTAAGGATTATATCTTCTGAACATCCTAAATGGGTAATGATTATGAATGTACGATTATACATTTCTCTTGAGGTCAGTCTAAAGCACATAGGTTGCAATTACTAGTTTACTTCATCTTACACATAATGAACATAAATTAACTTCCTATACTGATACAACATAGGTAGAACTACAGGTTTTGGCTAGAATGGAGTTAATTTTCTTCATAGTAACTCATATAATGCTATGGTTTGGATTCGCAATTAAAGCAGTGTTGGTAACACATCAGTACTATGTGTACTGTGGAACAGTGCTTGAAGGCCCTTTATGCTTCTCACCCCACCCCAGTGAGTAGGCTGGGGGTGCAAAAAAAGTTGGGAGGGGACACAGCTGGGACAGCTGATCACAGCTGACCAAAGGGATATCCCATATGATATCCCTTACGATGTTATGCTCAGGAATAAAAAGGCTGGGGAGAAAGGGAAAGGGTGGAAGACACATTCAGAGTGATGGCATTTCTCTTTCCAAGTAACTCTTATGGAGAATGGAACCCTGCTTTCCTGCAGATGGCTGAACACCTGACTGCCATGAGAAATGGTGTATGAATTCTTTGTGCTGCTTTGCTTGTGCATGCAGCTTTTGCTTTTCCCATTACACTGTCTTTATTTCAACTCGTAAGTTTTCTCACTTTTACCCTTATGATTCTCTCCCCCATCCCACTGTGAGGGGAGTGGGTGAGCAGCTGTGTGGGGCTTAGCTGCCTACCAGGGTTGACCCACAACAGAACCATGTATGGCACATATGCAAGTATGTCCAGGTACTATTGCAATCAAACTTTAACTTCTTTCAGCACTACAAGAAGAAGAAATGATTCAGCAGTACTCGACTGAAGACATGGCAAATTACATTCAATTACCTGCTCTGTGACTGTCTACATGGTGCTGCACTAGTCATCAGAACCTCAGTGAAAATTTCTCTCAAAGGATTCAGTAAGGATAACAAGATACTACTATTGCAAAGATGTTCCAAGAAAACAATGGTACCCAAAATCTCATTTGTGTGAACTAATTGGTCAGATGGAAGCAATAAAGTTGCCAACTCTCACACTACAACACTAAGCCTGAGCCAAAAATCTTTACTGATAAGCAAACTGCAGTAACTTGGTCCTAAAACAATATTTATGCGCTTAAAGAATTACCAGGTGAGCTTCTAGCTAATTCTGCTGTGTCTCTACTTTTGCATTATATGTACCAAAAGACTTTTTTTCTCAAATACTTAACTGTCAAGAGCAATGATAGTGCATTTTAGTAAATCTCACCTTGTTTCCATTGCAGTTATTCTTTTCCAGTTTTTCCACAGCTTTGTTTCTCCTTTTCTTTTTAAAGTGATCCTTTCCCAATTCTCTCTTTTTCATTGCTTTGCAGTTTCTCTTGCTTTCCCTCAATTGATTTGTCCCCCTTTTTTTGCCAGCCAAAAGACTTTACAAATTATAGATGTCTGTTCATTTTCTTCCTCACCAATTATACCCCAGCAGCTGTCTTTAAAAGAAAAATGACAAGTTAGTCACTTCCCTCTCTGTATTGAACTGTGGGCAAAAGACTGAACTTAGTGAAGGGAGGAACTGACTAATCAGCCTTCCTTTACAGCCAGATTCATGTTTAAAAGAATTCAGAAAAATGAATCATTCCAAAAGCTGATAATACATTGCTTTGCACCTTGGAGGAAGTAATTTCAGTCTCTGGCAGATGAGCCCTGGCATCAGCAACTTAAGGCAAAATAGTGCCCAACTCTGCCCACCCACAGATTAACCTTCTGTGTGTACCAGTGTGTAGAGGTGGTGTGTCACCATACTTTACTATTCCCACTTATTAACTGGCCTCTCAGATTAAGTGAGTTTAAGTGTACTCTGGGGAACAGAGCAACTAAAATATGAATACCCTGTACTCTCTCTAGTGTAGATGCAATTTTTATGCCTAAATTCCTTCTTTAAATTGTGATTGTAAACTGGAAGAGCTGAAACTTTTGGCGAAGGCTGAGACATGAGCATATTTTTTACACTTGGATAAAATGCAAGCAGATCTTAAACCTTTACATCTTTTGATTAATTAAGATCTATTTAGATTTATACTAATGTCCAACACACACAGAAGAGGGACAGTTAATGATCTGGGAGGAAGGAAAGGAGAAGAACAACCTGAGAGGAAAAAATGATATGTGAAGCTGTAAGAAAAATAAAATAATTTCAATGATCTCCCTTTAAATTGGATACTTGTAGGTCTGCATATATCTCACAGGAGTTTTGCAAGGTAATTGCTGACGACTTGAAGATCTCATTAGCCATCCGGTTTACCAGTCCAGATGATATGAAATCATCTAGTCCCTGTAATCTGTTCTTTAAGTACTGTGGGCTGAGATTTTATTCTTACATCACTGTTTCTAATGGTTTCAGCCATCTGGTCACAGTTGACAATTTTGGTGAAAACTAAGAGAAAATGGCATTAAACCTCTCAGCTTTCTTAGTAGCATTGACTGATATTATTCCTTCTCCAGGAATAAGAAACGGTTTTGCCTATTTATTTCTTCTTTCTTTATAATATACATTGACAATATTTTATTCTATATTTTGACATCCTTTGCTGGAACAATTTTGAACATCACGCTTTGACTTTCTTGAATTTGTTCACATAAATTTATACTGAATTTCTGTCCTCAATCTTTCTAATCTCTACTATTTTATAGGAAGCACTGGACAAGTCGATCTCTCGCCATTCTCCCACTCTTTCTTTCTTAAGTGAATTAGTTGCATTTGACCATTCTGGAACTAGCATTTCTTTAAAGAAACGCTACTGTCATCATCATCATCATCTTCACTACTCTTTTGTCTTGCAGCAGCTTCACAGAAGAGCTCATCAGCCAGTTTTCCAAGGTAAGTGAAGTATTTTTTTCTGAAATCTATTACTTTACCTTTTTTGCACATTCTCCTTACTGTCCTAAAGTCCTGAAGTCTGTCATCTCTCGCCGTCCTTTTCCAAATTATCTTCTCTTCAGCACATGAAAGGTCCCTCCATGGTAGATGAGAAGCATGTCCTGAACTCTTCCACTTCTTTTTTTTCCAGTTTTCCTGTAATCAAGCAAGAGTTCACAAGATATTTAGCTCATTGTAGACACATCAGGATTTCTAAGATATCTGTATGCGGCTGGAGATATGACTTGGGACCAGTGACCTGTTATCATCCTTTTGGAGGAGCAGGAAAAGATCCTTTTGCACAGTACCTAAAATGCTAAATTCAGTGGCAGTGATGAGACACTGAACTATACTTAGTACCACAGCATCTCCCTTCAAACTTATGCTTTGATTTAATTCTGTGTTGGAGCCTGTGCTATGAATTATTTTGCATTTGTGCATGGGAAGTCCCATCCATCTAATACTTAAGGGCGGCAATGTAGGATATTATCAGATACTTTCAGTTCTCTGTGGCAACAAGTGTTTATGTATATGTATATATATAACATATGAAACAGAAGCTATTTCTGTATTCCTTCCTCTCTTCCTGAGCAAGATATTCCTCTTCAAATTAATATTCAATTTTTTAATTATCCTGTTCTGTCTCCAATGTACCAATTTATACTTCAGGTCATGAATTAAGATTTCAAGATCCCCTTTCACTTTCCCACATTTGTATGCTACTCAGGAGACACAGAATACTAACACAAACACATACACAATTTGAGAAGACAGTATAAAATTAGAATTGCTTTTCTTCACTTTTTTCCTATGACCATGTATTTTCTAAAGATAAATACTTTTAATTTTGGGTATTGTCTGTTGCTGAACAGTGAATAAAGTAGAGCTATTCCAAATGGACTTTCACCCTCTTGAAGGAAACAAATCTAGTTTCCCTTGCTGGAAGTTTCACTAGCTGAAATTTCATTCAGCTACCTCTACTTTAGATCAATGATTTTTAAGGGCACAGACATTTGACACTTATAGTAATAAATACAAATTAATAAACAGATAGAACTGTCAAGTATTAGAACTTGTTAGTAATGATTTACTGACAAATTTAATGGTTTTAATATTATTATATTTTCTCACTGCACCATTTAATCTATAAGAATTTGAAAACTAATAGACCAGTTTGAAAAAGAAAAATAATGGTAGAGATTTTTTTGGAAGAAACAAAAAAAGAGAGAATTTGTTTTTGTGTTTATTTGGGTTTGGTTTTGTTTTGTTTTTTCTCACAAGTATCTCATATGGGAATGGAAATATTCAGTTGCATGGAGAGTAATGCTGGATACCTACCATAACTGTTTATCAGAGAGAAGACTGTGCATACTTATTTTCTGAGGTTTAGGATAAGCTGTCCTTAAAATCTACAGTTCGCCTTTGCAACAGAAAGTATTTCTTTCATACAGAAACAGGAGAAAACTCAGCTTATTAGCATAAGGGTGGCATTGTGAGTCACCTTTGTTTATCACATTTCAGTATCAACGAGGAAACCACCTGATGCACACAAAATTTAAAAAGAAACATTCTTAGGAATCTGTATAATGAATACAAATGGGAGCACACTGACAGGACTAAATTATAGAGTCATGCCGCACAGAAAAAATAAAAAAATACATGCATGCTCCTATAAATACCCTTCCAAGACAGTTCAGTTTCTTTGGAAGATGTTATTTTTTTGTGCTGTAGAAAACTGCTTTTAACTTCAGAATCAGTTTTAAATCCCAACGTTTTAGTTTTCTTTGTACTTTAAACATCAAATTATTAACTGTGAAATCTGAGATTTCAGAAGAATTTAGAAGTCACTTTAGAATGTTTTCCTTTCTTTTTCCAAGAATTAGCAGGTCCTATACTACTCCCTCAACATTATATACTTTCTCTTCCTGTTTTCCTTATTTCTTCTTTCATTTTTTTCCTTGTTATTTCTTTATTATTTTCCTTTTCCTTTCCTTATTTCCTTAGTCTTTGTCTTATTGTGGAAGAACTCCATAATCAAGATCAAGATTGAAGCCTTTTTCATCATTTTTAAATAAAGCTTGCAGGGAATAACTGAATAAAAAAAAAGGAGAAACAAAACAAACAAAAAGAAAAAATAAAAGAGCTTGAGGAAATCTTCCCTATCTTGAATATCACAAAAAAAGACATATCATGGGTCAGAAAAATTGTAGCCAGTTGTGGGTTTGTTTGCTTTTTTTCTGAAATCAGATATCTAAGACTTAACGTAGAGCTAAAAGGAACTGAGATTATACTCTTTCCTTGAGTGATGAGCAATAATACCATGAAAACATAATTTAATGGATTACTTGCATTTCAAATCTGTCATACAGTAATACAATATCTTCCCAGAATCATCACACTTTTTCTCCTTATTGATATTTAAATAGGTGTCAATTTCTGTCTTCTTAGATAAGTTGCTATGAAACCCCAGATATTTCAAGTTAAAATCTCTGTTTTCTAGGTAATTATATGTTTTGTTAACACACAAACAAACTGTAAAACAATCGCTATTCCAGTTGAAATCTTTCTGAAGAACCCAGAGCAACCGTACAATTTTCTTCTGTATTTGACCATATGTAAATCTTATGTTTAAGATTTTTTTCTCAGCTTATTGCAATCTATTGCACTCTTTACTGATTTGCTCCCAATAATTGTTCTTTTCCCTGGTCACTACAGCAAAGCACACATTTGTTTTTTTTTTCAGTTCCTAGTCTGCACTTCTTTCCTTCAGTCCAGTGACCACATCTGATTATGCTGATGCCAGGCAGCATGAAGACTGCACTCATCTGATTGGAACCATCCCTTCAAATTTGGAGTAGGCTGGGCAGCTTATGAAGGACCACAGACTCATCAAGTGAGAGCATAAATATTAACAAGATAGTGTTTGCTTAATCTCAAAATGTAGAAATGAATTTAAATTAAAGTTTGAAGGAATAAAAGCACAGACAATCTGAGTTTAGTAGAATGTGATCCTTACATAAATACCACAGTTTCAAAATTTCCCACTCTGCCTAAACTTTATTAAAATTCAAAGTCTATCAAGATAGCTCTTGCTAAATATTCGTCAATATTTATCCCGATTAACTGTGAATTAATGTTAACTTTTCCTCAATAGGACACAATACAAAACCACAAAATTTATTTGTGGGCTTTATATATAACAGGAGTTTAGCTCAGTTTTTCAGAAAGTGAATGTAAGCAGGGATACATCAGTCACATGAATATTCCACAAGACTTTTGCATCCTTTAACAGATGTGTCATTGAGGACTTGTATAAAATGATAGGGTACAGCTATAAAAAGAAACAGTAATACAAAGCTGTATTGAATGTAGTATTAAAATAATTTACATCCCAAAGGAAGAACAGTCTTCATGATAACTAGCCAAGATCCTTTACAAACTAGACTCTTAGGGTTGAAATGAAATATAAATAACATAAAGTTCTATATTCACTTAGCCTACTCAGATTTAAATATTGAGATGTCTGCCAAGATTAGTGTCTTATTCACTTTTTTCTTCTGGCATACTATAAACCTCTCTTAGCATGTGATGTTCTCTAAAATATGTCAAAGAATTTCCTTAATTAAAGTAAGTTACTGGAGATAGATGCTTGTTTTATTTCTTAGTGGGTCATGAGAAGCAAATATATAGTTATTCATATCTCAAAAAACACTTTTTAATTTCTTCTTAGACATCGCAAAGATCCCTACCCCTTAAAAAACCTGAACCAAAACCAGGTATCTGGCAAAATATACTGAAACCTGTGTCCAAAAAAAGGCCAGCATTGTGATTCTATTTTTTGAGATGTTTTCCAAAGTATTGTATCTGTTTTCTGCATTTATTTCCCTCTTCAAGCCAACCTTGATACGTTCTTTCTTCCCATATTAGCTGAACATTTCAGTCTGTGTTAGAATGGATTCTGTAAGCTCAGGCATGTCATGATGCTCTTCCTTTTGCTCCAGTGGGATATGTTTTAAGACTGTTTTGGTTTGATGAAATTTTTAAGAATTTATAATTTTTCAATATCAAATCACCTTAAAAAAAAAACCACAACAATGAAAAAATACAAAACAAAAAACAAAACAAATCAGAAAAACTTACATGCACTGCTCCTTATGTCACTCAGTTGGACTTCAGTGAATGCGTTGTACATGGATCACATAAAACAGATATTCTTTTTCATGATAGTACTTGAGAGATTGCAGGGAAAAGCAATTTTTGTCAAATTTACAGGCCTTAAATGTATTCATCAATTGAAGAAAAAGAGAAAAATAAAAGTAAACCCAGGCAAGTTTGAATGTCAAATATTAATAAAAAAGAGGAATGAATTTGATAACAGCTCTTGAAGTTCATCATATCTTTGTCCATATATTTACAATTTAGCAGACTACTAAATGAAAAGCTCTCACTACAGTCTCTGGGGGTATAATGAAAAGTGGTGATATCACCTTCACAGTTAAATGCTCTGTAAATGGTACTGACATCACCTTGCAGCAAAGCACCAAATTAACCTGGGTGTTGTTGCTGTTAGTGGTGGAAGCTGACAAAAGCAAAAACCTGAAAATCTCAACCTGCTATTGAAATCAAGGTGTACATGAGTCCAGTATTTAGAAAGAATCTTTCACTGCTCCAGTATTCCTAACTGAGGGTTGCAAGGGACAATTGTCTTTTTTATCTCATTTTTTCTAGCATTACAGAAAGAAGAACAAGAGGTAGATTGTAAATTGTATAAGAAATCACAACCTAAAAATAAATTTTTTGCATCTGGATACAGAGTGCTTTGAAATTTTGCTTGAACCCCAAATTCTTGCCTCTGTACTAGAAATGGAATTTCTGGTATTTCATCCTATTTCTGAATATTTTGTGAAAAAGTTGAACACGATGGCCTTTTTTTTGTAAGTTATGCTACAAAAATCACCTTATAAACCCCATTTCTGACAATATTTATTTGTAACCCTCTGCCTGGCAATTTATCCATAAACCAACATATTATTTATATAGCACCAATAGCCTGTAGGATTTATTGCAAGCAGGCAGAAAGACATATGGGTAGATTCTTCTCTCATTTATACTGACATAAAGCACAACTAATACTACTGAAGTCATTGAAGTTCCACTTGTTTAAAGGTAGACTAAAAATGCTCAGAAACAAGCCCAAACTTACTAGCAAGTTTTCTGCCTTAACAGGACCATGTTAAGCATGATGTTTCTATCCTGTAAAGCAGTTTTTGTGTCTATGTGCTTGTTGGGAAGCAATTACAATTACTTGGTTAACAGAGAGACTTGAAGCATAGGTTTGTACTAACCAGAAGGTGAATAGGTGCTCTTCACACCTACCCACTTAACTGTAAAGAGTTTCGCTAGAAAGTAGACCAGGATTTCTGATCTACTTTATTCTGTTCTGTCACTTTTTTCCATATGAATCAAACCACAAAACAGCTTTAGTGAAGGAAACCTAACACCAACGATTGGGAAGAAGAAAAAAAATTATAAAATTATTTCTTCTTGCTTGTTAATTCCTGTCTCAAATAATAAAAAAAAAAAAAAGTCCATGAAAATCCTGAGCTGTTTTAGCTGCTGTTCATGTACTTTCTGAAAGGAAGAGCAGAAAGTACAATGTTAATATCTGTAAGTATATCAAGAAGTTTTCATTCATACTTTTGGGGCTATCATTGTATACCCATCTATGACATAAGTGCATTGATATTTATTATAATAATAAATATACACATGTAAATACAGAATGGACTTTTTATCTTAACACTACCTTGTTTCTTCTGGATCTTTATCTTAATACTAGCTTGTTTCTTTTGGATCTGCTAACTTAACAGCAGTAGTTAACAGAGAGCTGAACGAGTGATTGCAAGTGGAGACTGAAGAGAGTGGGAAGGAAAAGGCCACTTGTTTTTCCAGAGCTCTACAGACCCAATGGAGTTTTGATCTGCTATGTGCTTCTGTAGTGAAACTTCACACAGGGAATTGCAGGCTCTTACTTTTGTTAAGAACTGAAGTAAAACAGAATTCATTTAATTATTACAAGACTTAAAATCCACATATGCTTAAATAACTTACGGAACAGGACATAGAAACAGGAAATATTTAAAACATTAATCTGTTTAGAGATTGGTTGTCTTATATAACTACCACAGTTTGCACACCTCCATGTCTGGCATTTATGCAAATTATTTCAGGAATCAATTTGCATAATTGTGTAATTTGCATATGCTCACCTTAAGCAGGATAGATTTCATGCTGCAGGATGTGTCAGTGTATTTGACAGGTTAAGTGAAGGAGGCCCACAAGCTAGCAACACTGTAAGCTTGTGTTCCTTGTGCCTTCCGGTATTTCTCGTTGTATTTGTAATGGTGAAAACCAGGATAACAAGGAACTGTGAACTTGAAAACACAGGGAATCTGAAAACCTATTTTTATTTCTGTTCCCTGTTAATTGTAAGAGCTGCTTTTTCACACTCCTCAAATGTTGTTTCTTCCTTATGCTTGTCCTTATCAACATTTGTCATCTTGTTCTTCACAACCTGGTTATCACGCACATTACTCGTTAATCATATGGCTAAAATCATGCTAATAAGCACCCTGTTCTGGATTGCTAAACATCCCTTCTTTGCATTGTAAACACAATTTACCCTCACAGAGGATCCAGGAATGGCTTTATGTTAGTTTTGGTTGTAAAAGTGGACATGAGCTGCTAACCATAGATCCACTCCTGGAATTCATGTTTTCAGATACCAGCATTTACATTGTAGTCCATTAGCTTTTCCTACATTTAGAATAAAACTTGAGATTGCTGCACTCCTGCAGGTATTAGAGGGAGGCAGGCTATTCGTGGAGTCTTCCCTTCATGCCACCTATAAAAAAGCCTAAGGATGAGAAAAAAAATCTTAAGATTCCTTGTCATTCTACTTATCCAACAGAAATCCATGGGAGAAACTTTTATAAAAGCATGGGCAGATACAGTAGTCAAAACTTATTCTAACTTGAGGATTCATTTTACTGAATTGCATCAGGATGCTTTCATTGGAATTGTCAACAAAATTGAATGAGAACAAAATATCAAAACCATTTACATGGCAGGAGGTTCAATGCCAAATTATTAGATGCATCTCACTGTTACTTTTACAGCTGGATTAGTAGCATTTTACAGCTGTTTGGATTTTGGCCAGAAATTACTAAGCTTCTGAACCTTGAAAATTTCATGAATAACAGAAAAGGAAGTTGCTAGTCATTATTATTCATTTTTGCTACATTCCAGCTGTGCCATCAGTGAGAAGAATTCTCACAAAACTAATAAATGTGTTGCAAATATTCTCACACTTAATAATTTAAATTTCAGTGATGCAGAATGGAAAGCTAACATCAGTAACTACCTTTTGATCTTCCAACTGTATTGTTTCCTTTTACATCCATACCAAATCTAGAAAGTCCCTGTGAATTTTCTGAGAGCTTAACAATATCTCTGGAAACATATTTTGGCTTTTCTAGACTTTTTGGGAAATCATCTAGAAAGTTGGCAAATAGATACAGACTAAAAGAATCATAAAATAGTTTGGGTTGCAAGGGATATTACAGATCATCTAGTTCCAATCCCATGTCTTGGACAGGGATACCTTTCACTACATCAGGCTGCTTAAAGCCCCATCCAATTTGGTCTTGAGCACTTCCAGGGATGGGGCAGCAACAACTTCTCTAGGCAACTTGCTCCAGTGCCTCACTATCTTCCACAGTAAAGAACTTGTTCCTAGTATCTAATCTAAACCTACCCACTTGAAGTTTAAACCAATTACTCCTTGTTCTTTTACTACATGTCATTGTAAAAGTTCCTCTCCAGGTTTCTTGTAGGCTTCTGTTTAGGTACTGGAAGGCTGCCCTAAGGTGTTCCAGGAGCATCCTTGTCTCCAGACTGAATAAGCCCAGCTCTCTTAGCCTGTCTTAATAGGAGAGGTGCTCCAGCCCTGTGATCATCTTCATTACCCTCCTCTGTATTTGCTCCAACACATCCACATTCTTTTATGTTGGGGGAACCAGAACTGAATGCAGTACTCCAGGTGGATTCTCATGAGAATGAGTAGTGGGGGACCATCCCCTCCCTTGATCTGCTGGTCATGCTCCTTTTGATGCAGCCCAGGATACGGTTGGCTTTCTAGGCTATAAGTATATGTTACTGGCTCATTTTCAGCTTTTCATCAACCAACACCTCCAAGTCCTTCTCTTCAGGACTTCTTTCAGTCCAGCCTCCAGCCAACCTATATTTGTGCTATGGCTTGCCCCAACCCAGGTGTAGGATCTTACACCTGGCTTTATTGAACTCTCTGAGATTTGCATGGGCCCAGCTGTCAAGCCTGTCAATGTCCCCTGGATGGTATCCATTCCCTCTAATTAATACCTACATTTAAATAAAAAATAGTGAAAAAACATTATCTCTACTTCTAAAGCATATGCCTAGGAAATGTGTTTTGATGAGTATTTTCTATTCTTAATAGTATCTCAGAGTAAACACATTCAGTGAAACAACTTACTGTCTAAATACAGCACTCAGAGGACTTTTTCACACTCTAAATCTTGCTATTTTTAAAAAACTCTGTAGAAAGGCATTGATCTTTTTCTGTTGAAATATTATCTTGTTTAAAGAGTAATAATAGCAAAAATCAAGGTAAAACCCCACATTTTTTTTCTGTGCCAGTAAAGAAACTTTCAGAGCCAATGATTAGCTTTGGACAGAAGTACATGAATCACATGATCCTTTTGTTTTATTTCGTTTCATCTAATGCCATTTCAGCCATTGGAGCATGTACTCAGCTTTAAACACATATCTCTGCCAACAGTCAAAGTCAGTTAAGTTGTACTCCCTGTCTGCAAGGAATCAATAAAGCAATTCCTACTCCCCAGGAAGTTCTGCAACACAATACTAATTTTCTGTCCCTAAGAACAAAGACATCCATACCTGACAGCTCTTGCCCAGATTAGAAAACCCTTCCCAGACAAGCGAATCATTAGCCACTGTCAACAAACTGGAATTTTCCTCAACAGCAGCAAGGCCACTGTGAGGATGGCCTGTGAGATGTCTGTCTGTAGGAATGTTGACTTATGCTGCTGTGCAAAGTGAAGGAGAGAGGACAAGGATGCACAGTGGAAAACCACCACAGTGCATGCCTACTGCTATTCCTAAGAATTTAAACCACTTGTACACATGTAAATTGTAACCTACTCTTCCCCCCAAAAAAAAAAGACGTTTAAAATGTTTCCGTGATTTAATCTTGAAAACTGTTGATAATAATCATGATATATAGAATATTTCTGCCTAAGAATGCCCAACTTTCTTCTGAGACAGGGCAAACAGCTTCTAACAGCTTTATTCCAGTGAGGCATGGTACGTGTCCTAACTTGGATGAGATTGAGGCTAGAGTTCAAATTGAAATCACTAAGAACAAACAGTTATCTTGGAAGCTCAAGATGAATTTATGTGAGGTGAAAAAAGGAATGTTATCTAGGAGATACCTAATTAAGATGTGTATAAATAATTAAACATTTCTTGTGTCCTGACCCAGGAAAAAAAGTTTCCTACAGGAAAACATTTAGGTGAAACAGAGGTTGCCTGTTTTAAATGTTTAAATTAGTGAATTTTGGATGAATGTCTCTTTTACCCACCCTTTAAATTCCTAGTGTTACATCCAAATCAAGACATATGGCTGTCTTCATACTCTAATTATTTCAAAGTAAAATGGAACTGCTACAGAAACTTGAAAGTCAAGTCCTAAATTAACTTGATACGATGTAGACATGATGAGAAGACTCAGACATTATCTGTTGAAAAAGTCTTAAACCTAATAATTATATTAAAAACAAATAATTACATTACAAATATTAGCTTTGCAACCAGCTCCATAAAACAGACTTGAGGGCATGCATCTGAGCAACTAAAGAGGGAATAGACCTGAAGGCAGAAAATTTCCTCAGCAGCTAGCTAAGAAAATGGGTTTGGCTCAGGACTGCCTCCATAAACTATTGTGGGATGATGGTGTGCACTGGCAGGATGTTTTCTGGTACTCTCCTCAGACACGCAAGAAGGCTGACAAGAAGAATCAGGGTTACTGGGTTACTGTCTTGCTGGAAGGCTTTCTACCTTATGTTGGAAGGTACGTGATATGGTGAATATTGCTCCCCATAGAGCATGCAGAGTGTGCTGAGATCTAAGTTAGATGTAACAGTGAGACAGGCTTCTTCTAGAGTTCTAATTGTAGTTTAACTGACTCTTTCAGCCTGTGGGCACAACTGCTACTCTTAAGCTATGGTTAACTCCCTGTGTGAATATGCAACTCCCCACTACTAGTGTGCACAGGCAACATAATGGCCTTGCTTGAAAGAGAGGATTGACTTGGAACTCCACAATCTCTTGAGCTCCCAGCAACTTAAATGTGGTGGTCTACATCCTTGGTGGAGTGACCTGGACACTGCTAACCAGATTGTGATGCAGAAATGATCAAACTTTATGCAGAGAAGACATTTATATCCAGTGCCCAGGGGTTGTTAGGAGCCGCAAGAACCCTTGTGAGGAGTAGGTAGGGCTGCCCCATGATGCTGATTCCAGCCAGACCGAGTGGACCACTGCAGGGCTCAGCTGGGCCCCACAGATACAACGATGGCTCTTGGGGAAAGCCTGGGAGAAGTGAAAAATCCTGTCTGGATGTGAGGGGAAAAGTGTCACAAACACACTGTGAGCACTGAGGGAGAGGGGCAGGAGGAGAGGAAGAGGTGATCCAGGCAGGGATTCCCTGGGGCCCTGGAAAAAGCATGATGCAGCAGATATCCAAACTGCAGCCTGTGGATGACCTCATGCCAAAGTAAGTGAATTTGCCCCGAAGGAAGCCACAGCTTGTGGAGAGCTCACACCAGAACGGGCTTATCCAAAAGGACTGCAGCTTGTGGGAATAACCCATGCTGGAGCCAGGGAGAAGTGTGAGAAAGGAGTGACAGAGAAGATATGTTACAGATCAACTGTAACTGCCATTCCTCATCTCCCTGCATAACTTGGTAGAGAGAGGTGAAGTACAGGACTGAGGTTGAGCCTGAGGCAAGAAAAGAAGGAAGGGGGAAGGTGTCATTTTAAATTTTGTCATTGTTTCACACCTTCCAACACTATTCTAATTGGGAATAAATTTTTTTTTTCACATTTGTTTTGCCTATAATTGATAATTAATTGACAAATAATCTCCATATCCTTGTTTCAACCCATAAGCTTTTTCACCTTGTTTTCTCCACACTGTCCTGTTGAGGAGGGGGGAAGAGAGCTGCCGAACAAGTGTGCCACAGCCACTTAATAGTAGAAATGATCCATGTAGATGAAGAAATGGTTACAAAGAATACTCTTATGTACACAGTTGGCATATTGAAAGAATTATTTCACATGCATCATGGGTTCAGCAGTAGCAGTCATTTTTCTTCTTCTTGGTAGCTGGTGCAGTGCTGTGGTTTTGACTTTCAATCTGGGAACAGTGCCAATAATACCCATGGTTGTGGTTACTGCTTAGTGATGTTTTGGTCTGACAAAGGACTTTCTGAGTCTCATGCTCTGCCAAGGAGGAGGGGAAGCTGGGAGGAAGCAGAGAAAGGACACCTGACCCAAACTAGCCAAAGAGGTATTCCATACCACAGCACATCATGTCCAGGATGGAAAAAAAGGAGAGCAGAGACCCGGAAGGGTGGGGGTGCACTGTGTGGTCGGGCTTGGTATCGGGTGTTGAGCGGTTGTGTTCTATTTCCTTGTATTTGCCTTGTCATTATTATTACTGATGGTAGCAGTAGTGATTTGTGTTATACCTTAGTTACTAAACTGTTCTTATCAACCCGTGGGAGTTGCATTCTCTCGATTTTCCTCCCTATCCCCCTGGAAGCTGCGGGGAAGAAAGAAGGGGGAGCGAGAGAGCGACTGCGTAAGTTATAGAGGCTTAAACCACGACAATATGCAAATAAGATAATAGAGCTGGAAGGTGCATGGGCTGGGGTCTTACAGGACCACAGTCAGTTGAAGAATAAGAAATGAGAAAAACAGCAGTTTGGAAAGCCTTACTCAATTGAGCTAAAGATGCTGCTGTCAGCCATGGAGACACTCATCTCCACTGAACAGTGAGTGACCATCCTGTTCAGAAGGTTAGACTTCCCATGCGAACATTATCCTATGCCAAGATCTCAATAAATTTGTTTCTGTTTATAATTAACACTCTGTCTCTGAAGGGTCTATGCAGCAAAAGTGCTACCTACAGCACTAAAGAAACCTACAGAAGCCTAAATGCTTTTCCTAGTTACCATGAGGTTAAAATAGTCAGCTCTGTCAATGTTTAAAGATTGAATTTACAGAATTGAAATAGCATACCCTGTCTGATCCTCTGCAGAGCAATGAGTTTCAGATATACCTTAGCTTTGTATTTTTTTGTTTGTATTAATGGATTTGTTTCATTTTTACAATAAGTATAAAATGAAGGAGTTCACTGACTTATTTTGCATTTTTTTCAGTCATAATGTCTCACTAACAGCAGTAGTAGTATTAAAATAGTAGTATTTTAGCATTTAATATGTTCTGTAAAACCTACAAGGTGTTTAATTGTTTACTTTACCTGTCTTTTCATTCTCAAATTTGTTTTAGTTTTAATCAGAGAAAACATAAAGCATGGCACAGAAGAGTAGACTGAACTTCTCCAAGGACTTGGGCAGAACCTCTAGGTACTGCCAGGTACTGGGCACTGCATGATGTGGGAGAAGGTCACTTAATTGTCTTGGTCTTTTGCTCCCATGCCCTGCCCTGCCTGTGATCTGTATCACTCATTAAAACTATAGTCTAAGAGAGAGCTATCCCTCATAACATGGATTATAAAGGCTGAGCAGAAGAAGCTGTAGTTTAAGACAGAACCTAGAAGCTTATCTTCAATAAGTGTTTATATCAAACTGTAGTGTTTCATGTCCTTAACAATCCCTGCTGTGTAACATATTAATATTGGCTTTAGATATTGACAGCAAAACATTTTTGCATTTCTCCTAATGCTGAATTAAAAATAGATCAATATTTTCTTATAATATTGCTCTTAATATTTAGATTTATGAACATAGGTATAAAAGTCAGTCTTTGAAAGCAAAGATTTTATTACTTTTTTTTTTATAAATTCCAGTGACAGAATCTTCTTCATAATTCAATATTCAGAAGCATTCTAGCATTAGCAGCAGTTTAATAGAAAGCAAGATCCAATTTGAAGAAGCACAAAGGTTTTGGATTTTTTTTTAAATAAAAAAACACGGTAGTGGAGGATATGGAGAAGTAATTATATGATGAGATAATATAAAGACTACAGGTTTGTGTGTCTTCATGTCTTCATATAACTACTGAGTAGGAGGTCTGATGTTTGTTAATTAAAGACTTTTATTTCCACTAGGTGGCTTCTTCTGAATTACTAGCTTCTTAGCATAAAATTAATTAACCTTCGTAAGACAGTCAGAGGTACTTCAGTGACCCTATTATTGCCAAAAAAAAAAAAAAAAAATCACTTTACAGAATCTTTCACAAATCTTTTAAAGGCCTTCTACAGTATGCATAGTGAAAGCATATGAAATATAAGATACCTTTCAAGTTTACATTATGCTCTATAAGAACATAGAAGGCAATTATTTCTGCACCATATATCAGAACAGTGTGTCTTCTCAAATTTTAAGAGGCATGGGAACATTATGAAGAAACATGTAGAGGATAACATAACAGTTTCACTCTTCTTGCTCCTTATCTTATAATGAAGTTCAACCCTTTAGCTTCCTTCCTCTCTTCACCAAAAAAAAAAAAAAAAAAAATTATTGTGCAGGTACTAAATATCAGAAGCTGTTTTAATTCACAGCTGAAAACCTTCATAACTTTGGTACAGATTTCCAGTCATTTGAAAATACCTTATTTGTATCCTCCTTTTGCTAGCAAAAAAGATGAAAGATGCATCCTAATCTGCTACCAAAGCTGAAAGAAGGACAATGATTTCATTTCTAAATTCTCCTTTCTTTTGACCAAGAACTTTACAGATGGTTAAAGAAAACCACCTCACATCACCAATAACTATTGAAAGGTCACTTCAGAATCTGTTTTGATTTAGACAGCTTTAGTAAATTAATTTAGGAGCAAAGTGTCTTCTCAAACCATAGAATTTATCATGGCTAATGATAAGAGGTTACTCAGTGGTCTGACTTGCATGCATCAGATTTTCATCATAGGCTTTGGAGTACACTGGGAGCCTTAAGTGTTGGTAAGAACACACTGAAGCCACACAGAATACTAAATGAAGACTCAAAATATGAACTTCTCTGCACCCTCTGTGCTTCATTTCCTCTATGACTTTGCATAAATTATCCTGGTTTTGTGATTTTAATTTCCCCGTCTGTAAGCTGAGAATAACAGTGTTGCTTCTCCTAAAACACGTCTGAAGATCAGAATATTTAAAAGTAGGTTTTATTATTGTACTAGATATGTTACATATAGAAAAGCACATGCTTACATTAAGGAAAAGTTGTTTCTGCATGTTCTGCACCTAACATTGGCATACTTCAGTTCTACATCTGTTGCTGCCAGATATTTGCCAGCTTTTTAAGATGTTGCTGCTTAAGCTCAGATGCAAAAGAAAGTGGAGAATGATGGGATTTGATCATCTTGTGTGCCAAGGCTAGTCCTCTTTTGTGTAGTGCTAAGTCTACTTGGCAATAGCTCCCTTCTGTAGCCTTCAAAAATTACTGGACTATTTTAACATTCCTTGTTATAAGAGAAAGACCCATTTTCTTGTTCTATCTTTATTACATTATCTTTCTAATGGAAACTTTTAATGTTTTTTTTTGATAAAGCTAGTGATTTATCTGTAATGGATTTTATGATCAGGATGCTCATATGATCCTTTCCTTCCTAAATCAACCTAATTTCTTCTACCCAAAACAGGTAATCCTACATCTGTCTTTCAAGGATATAATGCCCAACACTGATATCATAGCTCAGAGATCAGAAGAATTTGCTACATTTTAAGGAAGAGAATTAAAGTCTGGGTAGCAGGACCATGTATAATAAAGAATTTAGACAGAAGTAGGACTGTAGGGACAGAGATTATTAGTACCTCAAAAATTCAAGGTGAAAACCCAGGGAAAAGGATAATATTTTAGATTATATTTTAGGTTTAAAACCGCAAATGGAAAATGCAGACAAATATCAGTGTCAGAGGATTTACAAGACGGAAAGCTACCAACACTGAGGATACCTTCTTGCATGATTGATGCCTATATGGCCAGCAATGGCTCTTCAGAAGTCTTACTGAGGTGGTAAGCCCAC
The DNA here is from genome assembly GCA_032466535.1 of Forpus xanthops. Taxonomy (NCBI): domain Eukaryota; kingdom Metazoa; phylum Chordata; class Aves; order Psittaciformes; family Psittacidae; genus Forpus; species Forpus xanthops. The sequence goes on from JASSUY010007727.1 coordinate 19,351, forward strand.
TGTTGCTTAGCTAAACAGTTTCTTAGATCCTTTTCATCTTGTGCATTTATTAGCCAATACCTAATTGTCATATGCCTTTACTTACTTTTGTGTGTTTGTGCACATGCCTGTGGGTGCATCTATATGTACACATATAAACATATAAGTAACTACATATTATCAGTATTCTACTTGCTCAGCTGAAAGATGACCAATTACAGTGACCCCAAAAGAAGGAGTAACATCAGTAACCATTTAAAATGCTTAAAAAAATAAAATGTAACTCTAAGATGTCACACAGTCTATTTTTTAATATTATGAAGTAGGACATTTAAAACCATTAATATAAAATCACATCTATACAAGTAGGTAAATGCTATGCTCTTCACCTCCCCAGGAGAGAGTTGTTGAAACTCTGGGACATTTTAAAATAAACATAATTAATAGTTCTCCGTCTATCCTCCATCATTCTGACACTTGAGAATCTCAATATGAAAGGTTGACTTTACTGAAGGATAATGCTGGGCATTCTAAGTTGCCAATTAGGATGCAAACCTGAATGCTACCTATTGCTAAAATATAGTCCATTTGCATACAAAAAAAAAAGACAGTCAAACGAGTACTGCTTCTGCAACCCAGAGTAGCTGAGATATAAAACTGGCTTTAAGCCAGGAAAATAACCTTTTAGGGTTAAAAAAAAAGAGAAGACATAAAAAAATATTTCTTATTTCAAGGTTGCTTGTAGTGAAATAAACATCAAGTCCTTTGTAGAATCTGGTCAATCCATATATTTCTGCATTCCAAACTGAAAACAATTGATTTGATAGATCTTGTTTCATTATCAATCACAGAATTTAAACAAAAAAATAAATCCAAGCAAACCACAACATAGTTGGAGACTTACAGAGTGATTTAGCTGCATTTTTGAGACTCTTAATACCAAAACTTCAGAACCATCTAAAGCCAGAAGAGTTTACAATGGTCAAATGACCCCAATTATTATCTTTTACAAGTTATTCAAGTCATAAATTTATGCTACTGTGCTTTATAACAGTAAGATTGAGTATAACAGAAGCTTAATTACAGACAGGATGTAAAAACTTTGGCTTCTTTATGGTTTTCCTTAAGGTAAAAATTAATTGGTGAATCTGTGTTTCATCGACAGCTTCCCAGATTATTCTGATACCATCCCAGCTGAGTGGTCTAATCACTAGCTCCTGTGTTTTAAATCACACCTAGGTAGATCTCCTGTAGATATTGAATATACTGATTTTACTGTCATTGTTTTAAGCACCTTCAGATAAGCAAAAACAATGAAGCCCCACATTACTTTTAAAGCAGTTGAAATCAGCTCATGGAGTCTGCAAGTGAGAGGAAAATGCCACAGAAGCATGACATATATACACATTTATACAAACATAGCTATTAATAGAATACTAGATGGGTAAAAACAAGCACTTGAAAGTAGGAAATGTCAAAGCTAAATTTATTCTCTATGACCTTAATTCATTATATTTCATGGCATGTTCATTATGATGTAGGGTCTAATTACATAATTATATAATATGTTTGGGTTTCCTCATGAATCTGCACATGTTACTTGAAAAATAATTTGCAATGATAATAAAACAGGGGGAAAAAGTACTCTTGTCACAAATCAGTCAGAGAAATCACCTCCAAAACTGTACTTTTAAATTAATTGGCTGAAGTGCAATAAGTATATTCATTCTGCTGGAATGATGAGGCCGTGTTCTGTATAGATAATTTCTTTTTTTTTTTTTTTGTTAAGTAAATATATATTTATATATATATATTTGTTACTCAAGTATTTCCAACCATATATCATGGCCAAACACACATACAGATATAAACAAGTTCTTTGCTAACTTTGAAAAGGATAGACTGGGATTCTGATTCGTCACTCCCAAAGCATCTAAAATCCTGCTCCTAGCTGGCTTCAGTTTATGTGGCCAAGTGACAGCCCTTAATTGCAAAATACAGTATAGAGTGTGCAAAGGAAAGAAAGCAACATCATTCTTTGCAAAATGTGGGACAATAGAACCAAAGCATGTTTATTTCCTCAGTAGCTGTTTGACATACTGTATTTATCTAATCTCACTGCCAGAGACTCAATTCTGTTCCATACCCAGCATGATAGTTTTTACAGAAAATAAAATATTTCCCATCAGCAGTTTCCAAAGGGTTTCATTTGATGCTTCCCCCCTTACCTGATCCCAGAATTTGTGATCTTGAATTCCAGAGTTTTACATTCTTTCAGGCATGACACAAATGTTCTTTTGGTTATGTAAATTCTAATAACCCTAAGGATGATTATGTACTATCTTATGGGCTTGGTAAGCTATTACTGAATGGATCACTTACTGAAAATTAAAACCACAGAGATTATGATTGGATCTCAGGGTAAAAATTTTCTTTGAATTGTTCATTTTAAATTAATAAGTATAAGGACAGTCATAAGTAAGATGCCTGTAGATACATGGAATTGATGTGTGCAGTCTTGTTCAAGTTGTTAACTGGATCTTGAATAATACCTCCAGCAAACACAATACAGCTGAACCCCACATCTATTTTTTACTGCTATGCAGTCAGAAAAGGGTTTAAAAATTAGTTTTGGAGTAGATACAGCAGCAAAATAAAATAATTTATGGAAGAAAGGAACTATGGAGATTGAGAAGGAAACAAGCTATAATTAAAATAATTAAAAACTAAAAAGTAATTAGCCATTCTTTAAAAGGCTTAACCACTGGTTATTTCATCTGAGGAGATATTTGAAATCCTATTCACTTCAGGCATCTATGAATATAGTCATTTGATATTTGGGCACAATTGATTAGGATAGAGTTTCCTAAACCCAGTAACCAGGAACACTTACTGTTCCCACTGATTATTGTTTTCTGAAAAATAATAATACAAACTTCTCATCAGAAGATGAAGGCAGAAGATATAATTTCTAAATTGTTATATACTTAGCAAATCACAGTCTGGCCTTACTCTTGTACTGCAGTTAACCTTTACAGGGTTTTTAAAAAACCTCTCTTCAATACTTCAGAAAACAACAAAATGCATGCCTTACGTTCATGTAGGCACATAGTAAATGCAATAAGTGAAATAAAAAAAAAACAAAACAAACCCCAAAATATATTTAATGAAGAATAAGTACCCAAGCTAGATAAAAAGTGAGTAATTTTATGGAAATCTTTAAAATTTAAATAAAATTCTCCTGCACTCAAGAGTCTGTAAAGGACTGGTATGTGACATACCAAGTTATAGATCAATACAGGGTCTGCCTGAAACACCAGAGACCTGCTTCAAAGACTTTTTTCAGAAAATGGAAAAAGAATGTCCTTTTGCATTTGTCTAAAGAAACTTTAAAAGTAGCAAATATTTCTTTATCATAATTGATTTCTAGTTCAGTAATGGTTACTTTCAGGTAATGTACTCATAAACTTTATCAGTTTTTCCCTCAACTTTTACTTTACTTTTGGCTGGTAAAGCTTAATTTTCTTTTTTATGAATATCTAACATTTTTTATAATAGCATTTCAATTGGTACACAAAATTTTGATAACTCTCAGTAAATCAAATAGAGTTCCATAAGAAAATAAATATTGTAATACATTGACATATGCATCAAGAAAATTTAAATTAATCCAACCTTTCAGCAGATTTTGGTTGAATTATTTGTTCTTACTTAATCTCACTTTAACATGTTGTACTAACAAATCCCAGTAGCCTCGACATATATACAGACAGGTAGTTATGATTCCAGATTTCTCTTTCCATGGTATCTGCAAACTGTCTAAGTCTTTACTTATATTTAATGTCCATGAATCTATTTTTGTACTGCCAGGTCATGGCTGTTTAGGTTTTATTCCGAAAGCTTTCCTTTTTTTGTGGACAATATAATTAGAGATTCAGAATCACTGTTGTCAACAGCTATCTGTTGGAAATGTTGACTGCCACAGTGAGATAAATGACCTGTAATTCAATTTGATCAAAGTGCCTTAAACAACTACATACAATGGTGAAGCTATATCAAATATTGATCAGTTCTTTCAAGTAATTCTGAAATAACCCACTTAAAAACTTAAAGACATACCAAGGTTTCCTATCTATCTTAATTGTCTAAAACTATTCTTTGTTAGTTGCTGAATGGATTCAATAATGTTTGCAAATAAAATTATATTAATAGCTAATTTAATTTATTTCCAAGACTGAAAAGAGACTTAAAGGAGTTTTAGGTTAATTGGATAGCCATTATTTGTTTTGAAAATAAATTTTATTTCTCTGAATATCATGAAGACTAAATAAAATTACTGATCTGCTTGTATATAAAAGATGCAGCTCTTTGATTACTGATCACTATAATAAAACTACTTGACCTTTATAATACACATTTCATGTTCAAAATACAGTACAGATGTGAAGGAATTAATCCTTCCCAGCCTGCTGTGAGCAAAGTGAAAAAACTTTGTCATTTTAATTTCATGTTGATGACACAGAGGTATAGGAGTGGAACAGTTTGGACAAGGAAATGCCAAGGTAAAGGGATGGCACCAACATTATATACTGAGGCCCATTTTTTTCCAAGATTATATTTTCTTCTAATGATAAACTAATATTTATATCTACTAAAACTACATCTCTCTTCTGTCCATCCTCCTGAAAACTGTTTTGATTTTGCTCGTTTATATTTTGTTGTAATAAATCATATAGTCTCTTTTAACCTCCATCTTCTAAAATTTTCTGTAGCTTTGCCTGTAATGCCAGGTGTAAAGCTCAGAGTGCCACAGGAGCAATGGAAACAATTTCACCTACTGACTTAAAAAGAGTATTGTGTGCTTAGCTATGTTCAGTGTAGTTCTGTATTCATGCACTTTAGTACACAGTATTGACATTGACTGTCATTTGGGAGTACATGGCAGCATTCTGGGACTCTTTGCACACTCTAGAGCAATTATGGGGGATTTTAGGAGGCTGCAAATTTTTTGTGTTTTCCCCCCTTATGCCATAGCTTAGAATCACAAATTGACTGAGAATCACTTTATTGCTAATGTTTGCTAGACCCTTAATGTCCTTTTTCTTCCTCTGTAGCCCCTGATGCCCACCTGAAACTGATACCAGCATATCTTATTCATATTGTTATATTGCATCTCTCACATCATATCATATTGCATCTTCTCACAGTCATATATTATTGACATGTTGTAAACTGTATTCTCTTAGTTATGGGGATAACTAAAATGTGGAAGCTGATGAGACAAACACTACCAATTTGTTTGTGTTTTTTTTTTTTTTTTTATTTTGTATAATCATATGGCAAATACTATAAAACCCACCACTGCATGGAAAGGACCCTTATTTACTAATACTAAACCAGATCAAATACCCCAGCCTTTCTACTGAATAACTCAATAACTTTGTGAAACAGAGTACAAGTCAGTAACCATACAGCTACATGATAGACATTCTTTCTAGCTTAAGTGGAAATTTGGTAAATGAAGATATCAGAAAACAAACAAAAAAAAAAAAAAGAAAAAGAGATATTTTAACCTAATTCTTATCTAGTTTGCAATTACAAGAAATTACAAAAAATGGAAGAAGTTTGCAGCAGTGTTTATATGGTGTGCAAATAAGAGGCTGCTATACTGATTAGGGGAAGTTTGTTCCCTTAGGTTCCATGAGCTATGGCTGAAAAGAAAACAACATCAACTTCACAAGGATATTAATTGTCCTTAGGCAGATATGGAGCTATATATGATAGCAATAAGAATATCAGGTTACATTTAATACCTTGAAATGCTTTGCAAGTTTGATAAAAATTCTTGATTCATGGTTGAATTCGAGATCCTGAGGACAGTGAGAAGGGCATGCAGCAAGCTCACTGCCCTGGACTTCAAGAGAGCACATTTGGCCTCTTCAGGAACCTGCTCAGCAAGATTCCATGGTATATAGGCCTAGCGGGCAGGGGGGGGCCCAAAATGTTGATTGATATTCAAGGATCACCTGCTGAAAGCTCAGGAGCAATACATCCCTACTAGAAGAAACTACTGCAGGAAGGCCAGGAGACCTCCTTGGCTGGGCAAGGAGTTGCTGAGGAAAATTCGAAGGAAAAAAGAGACAAAAAGTGGAAACAAGGACAGGTGACCTGGGAAGAATACAGGGATGTTGCGTGGGAAGCTAGGGACCAGGTTAGGAAAGCTAAAGCCCACTTAGAATTAAACTTGGCTAGGGATGTTAAGGATAACAGGAAGGGATTCTATAGGTACCTTGCAAATAAAAGACAGACTAGGGACAGTGTGGGCCTGCTTTAGAAGCTATTAGGAGAACTGGCTACCCTGGATTTGGAGAAAGCTGAGGTTCTTAATGACATCTTTGCCTCAGTCTTCAGTGGAAAATGTTCTGACCATACCACCCAAATCTTGGAAGGCAGACAGAAGGGCTGTGAGAATGAAGACAGTGGGTCCCCTGTAGTAGAGGATCTGGTTTGAGACCATCTTAGGAGCCTGAACATATACGAGTCCATGGGATCTGATGCAATCCATCCATGGGTCCTGAAGGAGCTGCAAATGAAGTTGCTAAGCCACTGTCCAACATACTTGAAAAATCTTGGCAGACACGTGAAGTTCCCAAGCACTGGAAAAGGGTAATATAAGCCCCATTTTAAAGGGGAAAATGGATGAGATGGGGAGCTACAGATAAATCAGCCTCACCTCTGTGCCTGGCAAAATCTTGGAGCAAATTCTCCTGGAAGGCATGCTAAAGAACATGAAAAATAACAAGGTGGTTGGTGACAGCCAGCATGGCTTCACTAAGGGGAAATCCTGCCTGACCAATGTGGTGGTCTTCTATGATGGGGCTACGGAACTGATGGACAGGGGTAGAGCAGTTGACGTCATCTACCTGGACTTGTGCAAAGTGCTCGACACTGTCTCACATGACATCCTTGTCTCTTAAGTTGGAGAGACATCAATTTGATAGGTGGACCACTCAGTGGATAAAGAACTGACTGGATGGTCGCACACAAGGAATTGTGCTCAATGGCTCAATGTCCAGCTGGAAACCAGTAATGAGTGGTGTCCCTCAGGGATCGGTGTTGGGGCCAGTCTTTTTCAACATCTTGTCAGTGACATGGAGAGTGGGATTGAGTCCGCCCTCAGCAAGTTTGCTGATGACACCAAGCTCTGTGGCTCGGTTGATACGTTGGAGGGAAGGAATGTCATTCAGAGTGTCCCTGACATGCTTGTGAGGTGGGCTGATGCCAACCTCGTGAAGTTTAACCACGACAAGTGAAAGGTCCTATACCTGGGTCGGAGCAATGCCAGGCACAGCTACAGGTTGGGCGGAGAAGAGATTCAGAGCAGCCCTGCGGAGAAGGACTTGGGAGTGTTTGTCGATTAGGGAATGAACATGAGCTGGCAGTGTGCTCTTGCAGCCCAGAAAGCCAACTGTATCCTGGGCTGCATCAAAAGGAGTGTGACCAGCAGATCAAGGGAGGTGATCCTGCCCCTATACTCTGCTCTCATGACACCTCACTTGCAGCATTGTGTGCAGTTCTGGTGTCCTCAACATTAAAAGGATGTGGAACTGTTGGAACAAGTCCAGGGGAGGGCTACGAGGATGATCAAGGGACTGAAGCACCTCCCCTATGAAGATAGGCTGAGAAAGTTGAGGCTGTTCAGCGTGGAAACCTCCTAGCAGCCTTCCAGTATCTGAAGGGGGCCTTTAGGGATGCTGAGGAGGGACTCTTCATGAGGGACTGCACTGAGAGGACAAGGGATAATGGGTTCAAACTTAAACAGGGAAATTTTAGATTGGTTTTAAGGAAGAAATTCTTTACTGTAAGGGTGGTGAGGCACTGGAATGCGTTGCTCAGGGAAGTTGCGAATGCTCCATCCCTGGTGGTGTTCAGGGCCAGTTTGGACAGAGCCTTGGATGGTATGGTTTAATGGGAGGTGTTCCTGCCCCTGGCAGGGAGGATGGAACAAAATGATCTTGAGGTCCTTTCCAACCCTAACTAATCTATGATTCTATGATTGAAATCTCTAAATATGCAGGACTAAAAATGGGTGATTTCTGTATGATAAATTATCTCACATCCACTTGCTGTATGATTATTTCTTTTTATTCCTTTTATGTAAAATATTTGTTTACTAGTGGTACAGCTAGATATAGGACAGATAATTCATAAGACACGGTTGTTCAGTATGGCAAATACTATTTTTATAATGACTTGCACAGTACTTCGGGTTCCTGAAATGAAAGGTTCTAAATGCATGAACATTATTTTTTATAGTTGGGAAACACTTCCATCACATATAAAATTTAAAGTAAGTTTAATTAAATTAATTGCAGTGTAACATCTCATGACAATTATGTGAATAAGTATTTTAAGATTGTTACTGTAGCCTGATTATGTATCTTCTATTATGCCATGAATTCACGCCATCTCTGTACCAGTGAGGAAGGAAATTATCTTTTCAATTACATCCACGCAAACTTGCTATATATTGAGTTAAAGGAAAGCACTGGACCATACATACCTGAAGTTTTGAGATAGAATTACATGGGTATACTAACTATTATTACAAAGCTAAGCCTAAAGCTGACTGTACTGAAGCTGAAAAGTATTATATCCCTACTGCAAATCAGCATCTGCAAAAAGTTCTCTCACATCAACAGTGTCAATGCTTTTGCATCAGTACAGAAAATAAATGGATGCAGATTTGTTGCATAAATTTCCATTGTAGTTTGTTACTCTTTGAGCATTGACATGTAGCTCTTACGTCTAAGTGTCATTGCTGTTTAGAAGGCTAAATGAGAAATATAAGGATGCTTTAGGGACTCCTGATCATACTTAGAGAGGGAGTAACACATCTTATTTTGCATTGGAAAGAACAAAATTTGAATTGGCTTCAATTTAAGGTAAGCAGGACTTCCATCTATGGAAGGCTTCATTGTATTAGTGCATTGTCTCTGATTACTTTGGAGACAGAATGGTCTCAGCCATGGAGTGTAATTATAACCTAATAGTTTAATTGGAGTTTGTGTGATATTTAACTATAGATAGGTGGATCATCTATGTGAACAAGATGGACTTCAGTTGCCAATCAAGTGATCCACTCTAAACCAATAAGCGGTTGATAGTATGCCCTATGCAACATTACTGTAGCTTCAGAAAATGATTTAGAGATCTTCTACTAAAAGACTGCTAGAACACTTAATTCTAGCTTTCATGGCAGGAAATAAAGCAACTAAGTTTAAAACCTCTGAAACATTTTGTTTTGCTCACTTCTGCTAACCAAGAAGAAATGAAATTTTTAAAATGTGCTTAAATAACAAAGCAAAAAGCACCAACAACAAACCAAAAAGCACATGCACAAAGAACACTGGACTTGACCAGCATCAATAATTTTACCAAGATAAGGCATAGGCTGGATTTGGGGCTGCATACCCAAATGCCCCCTGTAGCTAGGGGAATTCATTTCCCACTGAACTCCAAACTGATTAAGTGTTTAGAATATGGGTAACATTATACAAGTCTCAGGGTATGACACGGAATGCTGCAGTGTCATGGTTTAAGAGCTGAACCCAGAACATACAGTTTTAAACTATTAGAAGTTATCTGTAGCAGATATTTGATGTCTTTTTGCAGAATCAGCAATTAATTTATATTATAAGCTATATTTTATGAAGCTACTCTGAATGCTCTTGAAAAAGTATCCTGATCCTTGAGGCTTCCTCAGCATTTTACTGGCTCTTCTGCCTGAAATATGTTACATTCTGTGAAACCTTGTCTTTCCTGAGCATGGTGAGGAGTTCCTTGAAGAAAGCACAATGTCACCTATGTGAGAAACATGTCTTTCAGCAAGCTGCAAAGAAAACATCTTATCAGATCATCCTTACACCATAATATTGCAACACATTTGTAGAAATAAACTATCCAATACTTTAGCTTATTCATGAATAGCTAATGATTACTTGATACTTCACATACTTAGTGACATATTTTCAGTAAATCATGTTTGTGTTTTAGTAGCCCACAGAGGTTTCACACTGCTCCACTCACTTAATGGAACATAGCATAAAAATATAATAAATAAAATACACTATGTCTGTCTCTAGCACAAGGTAGCACCCCAGCAATATATCAAAATCTTTATGTCTATCTAGCTTTTCATAATGTAACAATAGAGAAAAGTATGTATGATTGTATTACAGGAAAATGTCCATCCAAATGTATTAAGAGTTAGGTGTGAGTAGTATGTATTTAGATATGTATGTAGATCTGAATAAGTGAGATTCTTTTTATCGACTATAAGGAAAGATTCTCCCCTATATTAGAGCTCTTATAGACGAGGAACAAGCATTTAAGGCAAACAGAGGAGAAAAAGACTAGTGCGCCATAGTTAAGTGTAAGAAGTTATTTGTAAATGGACCAGTTTACCTTGGTACTGGCAAAATTTGTCATTCTCAGTAATGACTACAAATTATCTTGTTGTCACAGTATATAGATGATTAAGTAGTATTTCCAACCTTTCCTTTTCTTTCAGAAACACAATATGATTATCTTGCAACATTTTGAGAAATCATAAGCAAAAATTGTATCAATTTAACCTGGACCAGAAGAGGCCTCAATCATGGTTAAAAGATATAAAAGCTGTTAATTTTAATTTTTAAAGGTTCATGTTAATATACTATTTATTCAATTTTTATAAAAATTATAATAAACACATTGTCTAAAAATGATTAAAGAAATGCAAATTCTTATGTTAATATGAGAAAACACTATATTAAAACATAATTAGAATATATCATGAAATATGCAACATTACCATTATACAAGCTCATATATAAGCAGCTCTTGCATATTTATATATAAACTTCCAAAACCAAAATAGTTTAGTATGCTCTTTTTTGTTTATTTCTATTCGGTTTATCCTAAAAACAACTGGCTTTTACAGCATATAATACTTATGGTTTTATGTAGGACAATGCCTTTCTACAGACAAATTGTATTAATAGTAGTATAGTAACACAGTGAGGCCAACAGCTTTGTGTTCCTGCATGCAGGCATAGTGACATACATGTTGATGATTTTCAATGAATTTCTGAAATCACTGAAGATTATAACAAGCAGTGCTTGTAGAATGTCAGAGTATGCCCATCCTTGGCAATGCTCAAGGCCAGGTTGAACAGAGCTTAGAGCAAACTGGTCTAATGGAAGGTGTCTCTGCCCATGTCAGATGATCTTTAAGGTCCCTTACAACCCAAATCATTCCATGATTCTATGATATGTTATATAATTTGTGAACGTGTTTCAACAGCAGTGATCTTGATCATTTTTTTTCTATCCTAGAGAGTTAAACACTGTGGGAAATAAGATCAAGTAATGGTACAGGCTAGTAGAACAGTGCCACTAGGTGAAGAAGCTGCAGGAAGAGGCAAACTGACTATGCACCATCAGGTTAGTGGAGCAAGATTGCCAGTCTTTGGGGAGACCATGCAGAGCAAAGAGCCTGATCCCCATGGTTTCAAGTAAGGTGTATAAAATACCTTCATATGAGCAGTGGGTAGAGATTCCCACATGCAGAAAGGCTGGAAACTTGTGACTTCTGGCAGAAGGAGAAAGATGGCTTTCTTGCCAGCTGCAGATCTGCAACTTTAGAGCACGTATAGTGCCCAATGGAGTCAGAGCCAAGTGTCTGTGTTAGGAGAAAAACATGGGTGACAGCTGCCAGAGACTGTCCCCTGAAAGGACGGAAACATACACCTGATAAGATCTAATTTTCATAGCTCAGGAGACTTGTTTCTTGCTGGGTGCAATGTGGTAGGTTAACTTTGGCTGGTTGCCTCAGGAAGACAGGAGAAAATAGGATGAAGGATTTTGTGGGTAAAGATAAGGATTGAGAGGTAGCTCAGGAATTACTGTCATGGGCAAGGTAGACTTCACCTGGTGAAGATTAATGTAATTTTTTTTTTTTTTTTTTGCCAATTAATAAGAATAGGATAGTGAGTAATAAAAACAAAACTAAAACCACCTTCCTTCTCACTCTCCAAATTTCTTCCCAGGCTCAACTTCATTCCTGACCCTTCTATCTCCTCCACAGTCCTGAGCAGTGCAGGGAGATGGAGAACATGGGTTGCAGTCAGCCTGTAACATGTTTTCACAAGTTGCTCTTTTCACAGAATCATAGAATCATAGAATAGTTAGAGTTGGAAAGGACCTCAAGCTCATCTAGCTCCAACCCCCTTGCCATGGGCAGGAACACCTCTAACTAAACCATGTCATCAAGGCTCTGTCCAACCTGGCCCTGAACACCGCCAGTGATGGCACATTCACAACTTCCCTGGGCAACCCATTCCAGTGCCTCACCACCCTTACAGTAAAGAATTTCTTCCTCACATCCAATCTAAATTTCCCCTCTAAGTTTGAACCCGTTACCCCTTGTCCTCTCAGTACAGTCCCTCATGAAGAGTCCCTCCCCAGCATCCCTAAAGGCCCCCTTCAGCTACTGGAAGGCTGCTATGAGGTCTCCACACAGCCTTCTCTTCTCCAGGCTGAACATCCTCATAGCCCTCCCCTGGACTTGTTCCAACAGTTCCACGTCCTTTGAATGTTGACGAAACCAGAACTGCACACAATACTGCAAGTGAGGTGTCATGAGAGCAGAGTATAGGGGCAGGATCACCTCCTTCG
>JASSUY010007727.1:32149-58654 GCA_032466535.1 Forpus xanthops
ACCTGCTGGTCATCGTCCTTTTGATGCAGCCCAGGATATGGTTGGCTTTCTAGGCTGCAAGAGCATACACTGAAGCCAGCTTATGTTCATTTTAGGGGAGGTGCTGCAGTCCCTTGATCATCCTCATAGCCCTCCCCTGGACTTGTTCCAACAGTTCCACGTCCTTTTAATGTTGACGAAACCAGAACTGCACACAGTGCTGCAAGTGAGGTGCCATGAGAGCAGAGTATAGGGGCAGGATCACCTCCTTCGACCTGCTGGTCATCGTCCTTTTGATGCAGCCCAGGATATGGTTGGCTTTCTAGGCTGCAAGAGCATACACTGAAGCCGGCTTATGTTCATTTTCTCATCTACTGACACCCTCAAGTCCATCTCTGCAGGGCTGCTCTCAATCTCTTCTCTGCCCTACATGTAGCTGTGCCTGAGATTGCTCCTACCCAAGTGTAGGACCTTGCATTTGTCATGGTTAAACTTTATAATGTTGGCATCAGCTCCTTACACTTTTCCCTGCTCCAGCATTGGTTCTTCCCACAGGCTGCAGTCCTTCAGAATAAATCTGCTCCAGTATGGGGTTCCCCAGGGGCTTCAAATTGATATGTGCTCCAAAGTGGTCCTTCATGTACTGCTGTGGAACAACCTGCTTCAAGATGGTCTTCTCCATGGGCTACAGGGGAATCTTGTCTCTGGTACCTGGAGCACCACCTTCTTGGACCTTGGTGTCTACTTAGCTGTTTCTCATTGGTTTTTTTTTTTCACTTTTTTTTTCTTACAGTTGTGGCACAGCTTTTTTTATCCTTTCTTAAATAAGTTACCACAGAGGAACCAGCAGTTCTGTTGATGGGAATATTGTTGGATAGCAGTGTATCTATTTTAGTGCTTGCTGGAACTGGTGTTCTCTGATAAGGGGTCAACTCAGAGAATTGACCCTTGCAGTCCTGCTCATTACTAAAACCTTGACATGTAAACCCAAAACAGACCCAAAATTGGGATGTTATGTAAAGAATACCAAGTCTAACTTTATCCTTGAGCTATTAACCTCTGCTGTCCACCCATCTGGACACCAATGGTATTGCTGTGTCAAACCCAAGCATGTTAAGGGAGACTGACTATGGAGCTCTGGAAGTGCAACTCAAGGGACTGAGGGACAAGAGGCTCAATCCTGCCAGTCAAGGGAGAAAAAACCTGGATATTTACCATGGATCAATACCTGCCTGTCAGGCTGATGCCTCAAGGAGAGCTTCAGCTGAAAAAAGAATTAACCTTGTAGGTGGTTTTGCATCACTCCGTTGACCTATCATGTGATTGTATTTATATTGATAGGCTAGGGCAGGTTTCCAACTGCATATCAAGATATGCTTATAGGCAAATAACCAGGCATAGGAATAGACTCTTTCCACTAGCTATTTATACAGAGTTGTCCCAAGTAACATAAATACAGAGGTTCTTTCCAAGAAGATACTGCTGAGTTGTGTGCAGTGCTGAGTTCATAATCATCAATAGTGCAGCAAGAATGGAGTGTGCACGGGGTGGAATATTCACAGTGTTTGCTCTATCACAGTTGTAACCTCTGGAGTCAAAATTACATATAATTGTTAACTGATAAAAGCAGGGGTCCTTCTCTAATGGGAAGTGCAATTATTTCCTCTGCATGCTCACCCTGAATCATTTTGTCAGCCATTACCTAAACTCAAAGCCAGTTTATACTGACAATGTAGCAACATATTGATCCACCCAGTTTGCCTGCACTGGCAAAATTCTTAACAGCTCATTACAGATGCTCCTTTAACACTAATGGATTTGACACTCACACATGGAAGAAATGTGAGATATATACTGGTTTTCTGCTCTCAAAGCCATGCCTACTCCACGCTTTAGCCGACTATTTGCCATTAATTGCAAGTGGAGTTTGCCAGCTCTTGAGCTCAGAGACTGTAGCCCTGCCACAACTTCGAAACATAAGGTAGAATGATTCAAGGGCTCTGTTGGCCTTCTGATTATTAATTCATTATCTAAAGGACCAGGATGAGCCACTACCTAAAATGGTTTCTCATGATATAGAAGAGCAATTGTAAAACAGTAGCTATCATTACTAAAGGGTTCCTAGAGACCAGCATTACTTAGCACTTCATTCTAGTTTCTGTGTAAATTTCCTATTAAATTTTAGCTAAATTTGCACTGTAATCAAAGCTACTGCATATGGTCTAAACATATTTATATAGATAAGCTTAAGAATTAAGTGTATTTTCATTCAAAATTTTCTGGCTTTGGCAAGCTATCCCTCTCAGCCTGTGACACAATGCATTTAATTTGATAATTAAAATATTAAAGTAGCAAGCCTCCATATTTACTACTTGCAACTTATTTCGGCACCATATTTGCAGGCAGACTTAGGTTCCATTTCTGCAAATACTGAGGTTAGTGAGAGAGTTTATTAGATAAAATTACTGGTAGTTTGACAATACTGTCTAACTCAAACTGTACTGAGGAATGAAAGAAACAAGCTCTGCAAGTTACTGTAGTAAAAAAAACTATGATAAAACATGCCTTGATTTATCAGCCTCTTTAGCCAAAAATTCTACTTAGTTTAAAATTAAATTTAACACTTTAAGGTAACTATCATTCTTAAATTATTATCCTTTCTGAGATAAAATGAATCCCTTTTAATTCAGATCCACACAGGTTCCTTTTTCTAGGTTCATTGTTGTCTATTAACTGTAACAGATGTCTATTAACTATAATTGTAACATTTTTAGAAGCTGAATATATAAAATAACAAATCATCTGTAAAACAAAGATATATTTCTTTTTTTTTTTTTTTACATCCACAATATATTAAGCGATAAGGTTAGATATCGGGATTTAAAATTTTCTCAATTAAAAACCATGGTAAATCAGAATAATGTTAAACAAAACTTAAAAATGCAGCGTTATTACTTCACATGTGCTGCCACTTAGCTTTCAAAATAATTTAAGTGTTCTTTGTGCACACATTTATGCATATGCACATTCAGTAAGGCAAAAGCTGAAGAAGAATCAATCTATATCATGTTACAATAATTCCTGGAGTTACAATATTTTATTTTCTCTAGAAATCCCTTGCAGAGAAGAAATGTGCCTCTTAAAAGCATAATGTAAATAACAGATTTTTTTAGGGTAACGTAATGTTAATTTTTCATCTGAAACACTACATGTGGCTTAGGTTGCAACACTATTGAAAGGATGTTAAAAAGAGAGATTAAAAGATGTGCTGCAGAGGACAACAAAAATTACTTGGGAGTTTGGGGACTGAAGCTACAATGCAAGATCTGTCAGGCATGGTCAACATAGAGTAGAAGACCTGACAGAAAGCTCCTTAAAGTCCATATAACATGCTGCCAATGTTTACTTCAAGGCTACATGGATTTTAAGATACATAAAATGAAGGAATAGTGTACATGTATTAGCTATATAAATTCTCATTTTAGGTAATGCAATTTAGTTGAATGTTTAAATTGAATACTTATATTTAGTCACATATGTGCTAATGAAAACAGGAATATAGACTAACTACTAACTATTTAACGTTTTGAAAGCTGACATTCTTGGGCAATGCTTCTGGCATTTCCAGCGGAAGTTGTACAAGAAAAATAGAAACCCACCTGAAAACACTTTTCCATTATAAAAGTAATTTAAAATGTAATTTCTCTCAGGATTTTCTAAGCATTTGCTGTATTTTACTTCCTACGCCTATAATTTCAAATGTTTTCTCGCCTGTTTCTGTCATTGGTGAATAAAGCCTATTATATCTAATGAAACTCATGTCTTCACTAAAACCAACATTACAACTATTGAAAGACAGTCAGGAGGAGCATTCAACACAATTGAAACACTGCCATTATGTTGTGGGCTGGCTTAGAGACCGATAGCATGGCTCGTTAGAGGCTCTGAACAATCCAGGCTTTGATGAGTTGGAATATATTTCGAACTGTTAAGAGTAATCATAGATAAGTTAAGAGTAATCATAAGTTAAGAGTAGTCATAAATAAGTTAAGCATCAAACCTTGTAAACCCTTACAGATACTGCTGAGCACTTCTTCCAATGCAGGCTGGCCACCTGCATTGGAATGAGTGTGAAATTTAGTCAGTAAGTACAAAAGCCTGAGACTCATGCAGTAGGGGGGGGGCAGAGCCTCTGCCAGGACGCCTGCAGAGGGTGAGCCTGCCACCTCGCACTGCGATGATGCTGCTTGGAGCTGGTTTTCTAATTGTCTTTACAGGGTTGTTGCGCCACATTTTATATATATATATTTGAGACCATGCAATTAGAAGAATGTTAGCTGCATAAATATATTGGTATAACTTAGCATAAGTGTTAGGCCTGACTGCAAGTCATGATGAAACTAAGCAAAGAGAAGAGTTAAAAGCAAGCTGTCCTTGGGCAGGCTGGAAAGTCCCGAATATTTGCAGGATCCCGATAAAAGAGGGATGAAGGGAGTTGAATATCTGCGGAACATCCCAAGAGCCAAACTTGGTAGAAGTTCCTGTTGTCAGCAAGATATGGATTAACAATTAACAATTGGATTTATGCCCGTGGACAGCAGCCGTTAGTCAGTGATAAGTAAAAATAGAGTGTGGACAACAAAGGTGTTTGTAACAGTGTATAAATTCGGGTTTGTAGTGAAATAAACTGAGTTTGTTCTATCACTCATATTGAGTTGACTAACTGCTCCGCCACCACCCTCTGGACTCTTTGTCACTACGAGTAACCCTCGCCCGCTACAGGCAACACTTATCCCCGGCAAACTGCAACAAGATGGTAATGCAGGAGATAGTAGGAGAGATCTGCCACTGACAGATTATTCTGCTTCCTAAAATTGGTGATCCATTAGGCTGCAACATCCTACAAGATATTTTTATCTTTCATTAACTGCTTCTGCTAAGCAAATTTATTCCAGTTCTATTTGAAAACACTGCGACCTACCTGTTTTCAATAGCATGCATTTCCATTAGGGCCACGTAACTGTACCATAAATTCAAAGACTCCAAGTTTCCACATATAGATGTGTATTAGGAATCATCTAAAGTGTCAGCATTAGGGATAACTGGAGTCTTACTGGTAAGGAATTTCAGAAATGGATCTGGATCTCAAACACCAACCAGCCGTCAAGTACAGTCAGGCAGTACGATGATGTGACAAGAACATCTGGATGTGGTCCTGGATTCTCTTTGCCTCTCTGCAAGTAGACCTGGACATGCCATGTAACCTTTTTCTTTGTAACAGTGTAACAAGGGAAATAATATTCTCCTTCTATAGAAGGATCAGATAAGGAGCTGGGAAGCTTACATTATTTTTCACAGCTGTGTAGTAATTTATGACAAAATCAGGCAATAAATACGACACTTTCCTCCTGGTATTTCCCTCCTCACATGTGCCAGCCCTTTCTACAGCCGTCCACTTTGAATCCAGACTCCTTAAGAGTTAATCAGTATTTAACCCTGAATCCACTCCATTATTCATTTGAACAACAGTCTCATATTAGTGTCAATAAAAAGCACCAGAAAAGACAGAGGAAGAAAGAAAGCAAGCTGTTTGAAAGCCTCATAGACAATGAGGAAGAAAAAAATGCAAGGGGAAAGGTGGCTTATCAATAAAGGTCATCTTATAGATCAAAAGCACAAGTTGCAGACATACCTTCCAATATCTGAAGGAGGTTTACAAGGATGCTGGAGAGACTCTTCTTCAGGAACCAGAGCAAAAGGACAAGGGGTAATGGATTTAAACATAAACAGGGGAAGTTCAAGTTAAATATAAACAAGAAGTTCTTTACTATGAGGGTGGTGAGGCACTGGAACAGATTGCCCAGAGAACTAGTAAATGCTCCATCCTTGACAGTGCTCAAGGTCAGGTTGGACAGAGCCATGGGTGACATGGTTTAGTATGAGATGTCCTTACTCAGGGCAGGGGGGCTGGAACTAGATGATCATAAGGTCCTTTCCAACCCAAACCATTCTGTGATTCTATGTACACTGCATTTTCAATTTTATAAATCCATTGTCTGCAAATTATGCACTGAACCCAGACAAAGAAATCATACATTCCAGCTGAAAGCTAATGGATTTGCACAGGGGTAGCTTGACCCAAAGAACTCCTATTACTAGAGGTGATGAATAGGAAGGGGTCTTCAGCCTGACTTCCAGATCTGAGTCTGAATTTGGACTTGATATTTTGCAGAAATTAATAAATTAATATATTACTTGCAAGACAAATTCATTGAGAAGTCTGTGAAACACCAATCTGAATATTTCCATTTTGCAATCCACCTGTTCTGTCCCTCTAGAGTGCTAATAACATGAACATTGTTGACATCTCAGAAAGCAGTGTTTATTGGGAGCCTCACGAAGTTGTGGCTGTCCCTAGAAAAACATAGTCATGCCAAGCAAAAATCACACATATACAATTACACATACACATCTTACTAGCTAACCATCTTTAAAATGCTCTGAGAAGTGGCATTCATAGTGCAAAACACCTTGGGACACTTTCTCCACAGTAGGCACAAGAGCTTACAGATATTACAGGGCCTTTCACCTGCAGACAGTTGCTGCTTTCCCCAAACCTGGTACGAAGTAAATTGAATCCCTGAGACTTGGCTCGCTCTTTTACTGATTCAGAAGCGCTGCTTGTTTCTCTGAAGGATGCTTCCATCTCCACCCTTGAGATGCCAAGTTTATCTCTAGCAGCACCAGTACAGTTTGTTATCCATGAGAGAGGCTAGATTCCCACATGCAGCACCTAATTGTCCCTTCCAACATCTGTAGCTCCTAACTGGATCTGACATCAGTGTACAACAGGAACACATCCCTTCTTACAGCATTCTATATCCAAACAGTAATCGGCGACAGCTGATGGTCCACACACAACACACTGCATCTTAACAGTGCTGTATACGTATGACAGTCGGATTCCATAGCTTTTTTGGTTTCACTTGATATAAGACCCTGACTTTTTGTGTGATGAAATTAGTGATACAACATCTAAATCCACACTTCATGGAAGACTGAATGAGCCCAACAACCTGTTTCCATTCTTAAGGTGTGTAGTGAAAACAAATTTGGTAAGTGCAAGCACTTATTCAGCTTCAGGGAACTGAGAAAATAGTCTAGAGTTATATTTTCTCCTATCAAGAAATATTTCTATTTTTTAACTAAAGGAGACATTACTTTTGTGGGACACCAAGATAGATTCTTTCAATTGTTTTGACTATTTCACCACAGACAATAAGGCTGCGCATTTAAAGTCAGTAGAAAATATAGTTGTTTTCTCCTTGTTTTGTTTTGTGGTTTTGTTGCTTTTTTCTGGCTTTTGTTTCTTAATGTTTTTTTCTTGTATATTGTAAACATTTTATTCCTGAAAATATTTCTATACTGTCTCTCCTGGAGCACAGGAGCAGAAACCAGATTTACCACCGAGGCCTCCCTTTTAAAACAAATCAGGAATATATTGTTCCAATCACCATTAGCTGGAAGAATTAATTCTTTTTGTTGGATCACGCCTCCAGCAGTAATTCTGGAAACCAAAACCCAACGGTTACCCGACTGAGCTATTACTGTAATTAGTAGTAACACTGCTATTACTGTAATATGCAACCTCTCTAGCCCAATATATATAGATCTCTAGCCCCAATCTGGTTTTGTCAGATGCTCTAGAGGATGTCTGAACTGACAAAATATAGATTCCATTTAGAGGATGCTTGTGAATACATTTGAGCAATACTGAATTATGGCCGATTTCTCCTAATACTTAAAAAAGTTAAGGTACAGCTTTTCCTCCCCCTGTGCAAAACTATTACCCCTCTTTGATTTCAATGTTTTTTATGAGACCAAAATTGTCCCTTTACAAATCACTAGTCCAAATAAATATGGTAAGAAGCTGATCTCTTCTAAAGGCTGCAAGTTTCCAGGGGCAGAATAATTAAATTTTCCAAAATATTTATCATAATGATGTTTTGTTCAGAGATTAGTTGAGCTATCCTCTTGGGATCAATTATGACTTATCCTAAAGGCAGAAGCAAAGATAAGTTTTTTTGGTAAATCACATTGGAATGAGTACCAGCTGCTCCAAACAATAAAACAGCTCTTTTCAATATTTTAACATGTTAGTGAAGTTATTAAAACATTGCTCTCGGACATTCTTCAGCATTTTGCACACAGCCCTTGAAGGTCAGTGTGGCTGGCAATTAGAGAATGGGGTATGCAAAGGAGCTCTCGAGAAACAACGAACCAGGTGTAGGATTCCAATAAGAACATGTGGTTTGTGTAAGACTAATATTGCTCTGCATTTTTTGATGTAAAGAGGAAGCAGGTTATAAGGTCAGAACAGAGCAGCAGAAAATAATCCAAGGACCCATTTCTGATTATCTCTTCATTTCCTACCTTTAGCAGCTGTGGAAGCAGCTTTCTGATGCAAAAAGTAAAGCAGAAATTACTAGTAACTTCAGCACAAGCAGTTGTTTTGGGGTCCTGGTTTCCAAGCTCTTTTTTTATGGACAGCATAACCCACCCCAACTGAATCCATGTTACATAATGATACTCCAGGGTTTGCTTTTATTTTTAAGGCTTTTACTCTCAGAAAAACTTTGCACATGTGTATATACATTTAATATCTTCTGCATTTGTAAGATGATCCGGAAGATGAAGAGACAGCAAAAGGAAAAAGCAAGCGGTTCTCGAGCATCTTAAAGTAGCTCTTCCTTGCTTCTCCTTGCTGGTAGATCCCTTTCAGTGGTGGTAAGGATTGATTTAGAAATTTGACATACACAGATGTAGACACAGCACAGGTAAACTCGCTCTTTGCCACAACTCACAGATCTTTTAGAAGGCAACTCATGAGTATGGACCATAGCTCATATAGGTAATTCCTACAGCTCAATTGCATACAGCTGAAAGCCACAAAGGTATGTTTGGGTAGGCTTAACATCTACTCTCTCCTTCACACTGCTGCAAGGGAAGCACAACTGGAGCTGAATACCATTAGACTAGACTCCAAACCCTCTTTTAGCCACCACACACTACAATGAAGTATGATGCTGCAGTAGGTAGCGTCGCACTCTGGCACCTGCCATATTTAGGTCAAAAAAGCACTACCTTCACAAACCCTGGGTGATGGATTCAATCCTTACTCCATCTACTTCACCCAGATGGCCTGGAAAAGGCTGACTAAGGCCAATAGAGCAGTCAAAAGGCTTCACTTCCAGCTCTGTCATTCAGCAATAATATAATTTCCAACCAGCCATGAATTTGGATATCCTCAAAAAGTAGCATTACACAAGATATTTTCACAGAAAAGTGGAAAGCTTCGCAACCTGTATTATCCTGAATTCCTTTGCCATCATTCATTCTCCATAACTGGTTTAGAGAACCTGAAGATTAGTTAAATTTACAAGAGAAGGGTATTTTAGGCGTAAGTGCATTTTCCATAGCAAATGGTGTACCATGGTCAGAGAAAGCAGATTCAATTCTGAGGAATTTTCTCTCCCCATTGGAAAAAATATCTTTGCTTTTAATGTACTGTGACAGATCTCCTTTCTGTATCAGTTAAACATTTATTGCAGAGAAAAAGATTTTGATGGGCAATTTCTTTTGTGATACTTCACACAAGAAAAGGATTTATCTGTCAGTTTGTATTGTGAACATCATCATCCAGGCAGTAGTAAAAGGTAAATCAATCGTGTGAACCAAACAGATCAATAAAAGATGGAGCAATTAATTTTGCTCAAGACACTTTACAGGATATCATTTGCCTAACAAGGAACAAACACAATTACATCAATATCTTCTTTGGGTTAGAAAGGCTTGCCATAAGAAATAATTGGAAGTAATAATAAATATCAGATTTCTGAGTTTACAAAGATTAAAGCATTGCAAAGTGTAATCACTCCTGAGAAAAGATATTACTTCAAGAGATGAGAAGTATTGTAAGCAGGAAGGAGGAAAAAGGTATAGTTTCCATTACCCAAAATTCAAGCCAGATAGCTTGAGAGACAGTGTTTGGAATACATATGATGTATTAATCTTATCAACTGGAGAGAAGCATCATTTAGTATTTACTGAAAGTAAATCTGTTGTCAAAGTAATTTCTATCTCTATAGAGCACAGGCCACCATACAAAAAATACTGTCACCTGTCTGCCAATGGTCCTGACTAGCCTGGGAAGTCTTCATGTCAGAAAGTTTCCTCATGGGAAAAGACTTCTGATCACAATATTATCAGCAGAATCAAGTTCTGTGTGGAGATGAATGCTGTTAACACAACACATATCTGCTGTAGGCTGTCTCTGAAGTACACCAGTGGCTCTCAAACTCCTCAGACACGCAGCTGTATGCCAAACCAACAGCCCCTTCCCCGAGAGCAATACCTAGTTATTTTGCTTCACATGGGTTCCACAAGCACATAAGCATTTGGTCAATTCACATATCTACTTGCTCTGGATTTGTACATGACTGCATAAAGGCAGGGCTGCATGCAGGCAAATCCCACTGAATATAAAAATGCAACATAAGCAACTAAAGAAGGGTGAATCAAGCTACGAGGACATTGCTGTAAGCCTAGAAGTCCCTCATCTATTTGGGACAAAGCTGGAATAGAACATCCCACCCCTCTTCACTCTTTTCTTGACCAGAATTGTGCTCCTAGAAAATTTTTGAGGCTTCCACTATCTAAGCAAGGGATAATGAAATGCCAGAAAGGCCTGAAAAAGGATATAATTCAATAAAAGTAGCTGTGTAACTCAGGGGATGGAAAGCTTGAGTGTGTGAGTGATAACCAATTAAATACAGGACTAATGAACAGGCTGCTTCTCGTCCATCAGAGGACTAATGAAGGTCTTTACATGATGTGGTATTTCAAAGAAGGAGGATGAGTAGACTGGGAAAATGTTCAAATACAGTATTTAAGGATATATGTCATGAATTAAATACTTAATGTTGCTAAATACTGGAGCTAGTTTGTCTGCTAAGAGTAAATAAGAAAGGAAAACAGGCATAACAGATGCTTGATGAGAACCATAGAAGTGATTTTCCCATTGCTACATAATATATACACAACTGGTCAAACATACACAGAAAGGACCTGTATCTTTAATACTTTGAGCTTGGAGCTTTGGGGACTCTCAGTAGCATTAAAACTGCATACCTGGAGGGTCTGAATAATGGGAATGTGCTAAATCTAGAGTTGCACTGAGCTACATGACCAGGCAAAATTACATGAGTTGGTCTGAAGAAGTGTAATCACTGACTGCTGCTGTCAGTACTGTCATTTTGGTGGAGCTGCTTCCGATTGGGGTAGGGTAAATGAGAAAAGTAGTTTGTGTGCAGAACAGGTATATCTAGTTCTGGCACTGTGGCTGTGTAGGTAGCTATACTGGAGCACAGACGAGAAACAAGCGCAATCATAAAGAGTAACAGAGGGCTCTCATGTGCATTAGAGCATTCCCAACAGGCTAAAAAGGACTGATGTGTCTCCTGGTGTATGTCAGTGACTTAGTTTAGAAATGGCTGCACAAACAGGCAAACATAAAACCTGTCAGGAGGCTGTCAGGGCAAGACTGCATACAGCTGACAGTGACAAATCCAAAGACAACACACAAAAAAGCCCATTAAAGCATCACAAGAAGATGAGAAGGGAAATTAACCAGGCATCAAGGAGCATCCCATTAGAATGAAATTTGGTGTTAACAACCGCTACTTATAGTCATCATATGGCCTTAATGAATAATTTGTCTTTGCCAAAGCCTGCTGTCCCTACTGCAAGCCACCATATTTGATGTCTTTTTAATGGTCCATGTGCTCCATTTGTAGCAACCCAATTAATAATCAGGATCTGCTAGCTCTAATCATCACCTACTGTTAATATTGTTTCTGTACTGTCAGGAGTTTCACAGTTTGTTAAACTACATTTTGCACAGCTGAAATTTGCAAATTCAAAGAAATGTTCAACCTGTTTAGCTTCCAGAGAGAAATGAACTGGTAAGGATGACAAAAATATAGCTACTGAAGAAGCAATGACACTGAGCTGGTTGCAAAGAACATATTATGTGCAGAAACCATATAAGCTTATGAACTGATGACCAGCATTCAGAGATACCCTGAAAGGGAGAGACAGTACCTGCTGATTTGTTTGCTGGTATACTGACAGAGAAGCACACGCTACTGGGTCATTGCAGCTGAGCATCCCTTCTTCCACCATACAAGTCAACATGCTGAAAATAACAGAAATCAGGGAAAAATTGCTGTCCCAGACATGCAGTGGACCTAAACGTGTACAACTCTGAATGGACCAAATTAAGAGATTTGGTTCTGTTTTGTGAGCTCAATGTTTCTTCTGAGTTAATGCGCACTGAGCTGTGCAGAGTGTGTCCTTTCACCCCACACCATGCAGGAGTATACTGAGGTCATGCTCCTCTCTGGCTAGGGGAAAATTACAGGTGGACCTGGTGGCATGGCTGGAGTAGCACACTTCCCTCGTAAGAAGGGATGTTTATTGATATAAAACAGAGATTTAACAAAGTTTGATAGTATATGTGACAGTGATGTAACAAGATTCAGTGGTAAGGTACACTTTCTTATTTACTGCATAGAAGACAGTGTCAGACAAAACTGTCAGGGAGGCCTTCACACTGAGTTCAGAAAGGACGCCCATGCTTTCTAAACTCAGAGAGTAATCAACAATTTATGTCTAAAGGATTATATGCGCACAGTTAGTCCTTTTTACCACTTAACTAAGATTTCAAAGTTTAGCATGCTATTACTCACGAAGAATCTGTTGCAGCAAAGAATCTCTCAACCTCAAGGAGTAACCTTGAGAGGCAACCCTGCTCAAAAGGACATCCTAGCATTCAGCAGAAGAGCGCAACAGATGCTGGGCTGGCCACAATTTATGGAGTAAGATGGTTGATTCATAGTCATATTTGCATACCAACTACAGAAATTTGCCTTGAGTCAGATCTTGACCAGGACTTGACCAAATAGTGATGGTGGTGCTGCACAGTGTTCAGATTAGCCCTTAGTATTGTATTATCTGTCTCCCAGAACTAAGTCGGATGCAATTGTCACATCCATTACCATCAGCACTGACTGTTATCACTTGAGCTGAGTTGGAAAATAAAGGTCAGGTGTCAGTGGGGAGAACACTGCCACACCTGTAGAGGGGAGATGATTTCCTGAAGTTATTGTTACTCTATTACCTCAGTTATTCTGCTTATGTTAACAGTATCAAAGTGGTTCAAGAGTGGTCTATAATGTGACATCTGTAGTTTTGATCTTTTTGAAGTGCACTAGTCCACGCCATTTGGCTTAACACAGTTCTCCACAAATAGTGGAAACACCCAGTCACACAAAGGGAATTTCAGTATCATACAGAGGCCAACACAGAGATAGGAGGAAAAAATATTGATTCATTTGAGGGACAAGCTGCAAAGTCTGGCTATATATATCCTGTCTGCTGAAATTACATCATATGAGCCAAACAAACAAAAAACCTTTCAAAGCCCAAACAATTAAAAAAAACATACCACAAACTGCAGCAGCTGAGGAACCCTTTACATATTTGTAATCACTTTTATGGGGTTCACTGATGCAAAGCACAAAATTATAACCTGACAATGATGTGGACTGACTGTCTATGCACTAACAATGCCCTTTTGGTATACTTAAAGGCCTATAATACGTGGGAAATAAACAATTTTAGAGCATCCTTCACATCACCTCATTATCTCCTTTGAATATAATCCAGTTCAGGACAGCATATTCTCAACTATACCTTTCAGTCCTTTTGTGTATGTTTAACATTGCTGTTTTCTTAGAAACTATGGAAGCACATAATATATTACAGAAATTTACAATGGCTAATTTAACTCTATTTTTAGATATGTCGTGTTCTTGGTGACGTATAAAAAAATTAGGATTTTTATAATGTCAAATTATAGATGCTGAAAGAACAGATCAGTCCAACATCAGTTTTCTTTTCATCTTCCTTGTTGATTCATGTGTTTTGATTTTCTGCATAAATTGGTAACATATTCCTGTACTGTGTAGCAGTTGATAGCTAGCAATCTGGAAAACAACAAACTAACTTTCTGTTCTAAAGTATAAATAGCTACTTTTTTGCAGCAGGTTATTTTTATTTTTGCATAAACAAAGATAGAAAAATATATCAGAAAATCTTTGAGATTCAGAAAGTTTGAGACTAGGTTACCCCCCAAAAAATCTGTATATGAACAGAAACAAGACACAGAAGTTATCTCACAGCATTCATATATATATAAGGGCAATGTAAAAAAAAAAAAAAAAAAAAAAGAGTTAGCCCGTTATTTTATATATGTAATTAAAGCAGCAAGGTCTAATTATGTGCAAATTATGCATGGGGCAAATGACAAGTGAATGTAGAGCCATGCACAGAGGCAAGCGTAACAAGGCTGCCTCGAATCACCAAGACCTTCCTTCAGCTTCCTGATAAATCTAAGTTCGGTAGAAAGCATCTATGTTTCTGGAAATTATGTAAAGTTTTCATAGGATAGCAATGGGCAAGACGATTTTTATGAAGACTAGCAGGGTTTGGTCTTAATAATAAAAATAATCTCCCAGAAGACAGAGGAAGAAAGGAGGATGTAGAAAGCGACTGATTAACAGCTGCACTTAGACAAGATCAAACAATCTAATACAATTAAGTATCTCTGCAAGACCAAAATGAGATCCAGAAAACCAGACCCTATTTGATTTGAGTAATAAAGATGTTGTAGCCAATAAAATTTTATGTGGAAACATAATCCACCAAACTGATAAAAGCTAATTTCACTCAGAATAGTTAAGCAGTTACCAAATTACACTTCTTTGTTTTTTTTAATGTCAGTTGTATTTCAAAGACTCTGTGACATATCTCAGGGTAGAGGTTGAGTTTCTATATTGTAAAATGCTGAGCATCCACATCTCACCAGAAATTAAATATGAGCACAAAGAGAATAAGATACATAGATAATTATTACTTCTTTTCTGATATTACTGAGAGCCTTAACTGCCATTCAAAGACTTGTACCTGCACCAGTATGTCAGAAAGGTATTTCCTGCCCAAAAGAGTCAATCATGTAATTGATTAGCTTCTTTTATACTTGGATCATGTAATTCATTAGCTTCTTTTATACTTGGATGAGCAAGTAGAAAGTGCTTTCCTTTACTGTGTGGAGTGTCTTTACAGGAGGTTTCACACCCCCCATCTTTATATATGCGTAATGTGAGCACTTACATCTGATCTATATGGTCAACGGAAAGAAACAAGCACTTACAGGAGCTTCATCTACTCAGATGTCTGCTTTCAGGAGATGAGTCATACCTTAGCAGGGCCTACTTGTCTCCACTGATATTAAGGCGCACTGGGGTCATTAGGTCAAATACAAATGGAATCAGACAGCCTTCCCACTCCTGCTAAGTGCACCAAAAATGGAAATGTAAAAAAAAATTACTGTGCCCCTAAATTATATTTCCTTCCTTTTTGTCCTCTTTTCCTGTCTAAACCATCTCCCTAGAGATACCATGTTGTTACTGGAGAAAGTTTAATTACTAGGTTGGTTCTCCACAGCAGAAGCTTAATGCAATTCTAAAAAAGTCAACATTCATCCACAGATTTGGCAGTAGTCATGTCACAATCCAAGCTACTCTAGCTGCATAGGGAACAAGCAGAAGATGCTACAGAGAAGAGAAACATCCCATAGTTCAGTGTATCAAAATGGTACACCACTTGTGCCATGCAAACATGGCCTGGACCTCCAGACAATATGTCATCCAGCCTCCTCTTCAAGTCTTATTTTCTGCACCTCGGCCTCTTCAGACCACATGATGAGTAGCAACCCACACTTAGATATGTGATAGGAGAAGAGTGGGAAAGATTTGTAGGATAGAGGCACGGAATCAAAGAATGATAGAATAGTTAGGGTTGGAAAGGACCTCAAGATCATCTAGTTCCAACCCCCCTGCTCTGGGCAGGGACAACTCCCACTAAACCATGACACCAAAGGCTATGTACAATACAGCCTTGAATACCACCAGTGATGGAGCATTCACAACTTCCCTGGGCAACCCATTCCAGTGCCTCACCACCTGCACAGTAAAGAAATTTTTCCTCAGATCCAATCTAAACTTTCCCTGTTTAAGTTCGAACCTCTTATCCCTTGTCCTATCACTACAATTCCTAATGAAGAGTCCCTCCCCAGCATCCCTATAGACCCCCTTCAGATACTGGAGGGCTGCTATGAGGTCTCCACACAACCTTCTCTTCTCCAGGCTGAACAGCCCCGACTCTCTCATCCTATCTTCATACAGGAAGTGCTTGAGTCCCCTGATCGTCCTCATGGCCTTCCTCTGGACTTGTTCCAACAGTTCTATGTCTTTTTTATGTTGAGGACACCAGAACAGCACACAATACTCCAAGTGAGGTCTTACGAGAGCAGAGTAGAGGGGCAGGATCACCTCCCTCGAACACTGGTCACACTCCTTTTGATGCAGCCCAGGATATGGTTGGCTTTCTGGGCTGCAAGGGCGCACTGCCGGCTCATGTTCATTCTCTCATTGACCAACACCCCAAGTCCTTCTCCTCAGGGCTGCTCTGAATCTCTTCTCTGCCCAACCTGAAGCTTTGCCTGGGATTGCTCCCACCCAGGTGGAGGACCTTGCACTTGGCATGGTTAAACTTCATCAGGTTGGTATCAGTCCACCCCACAAGCGTGTCAAGGTCCCTCAGGATGGCATTCCTTCCCTCCAACATATTAACCAAGCCACAGAGCTTGGTGTCATCAGCAAAGTTGCTGAGGGCGCACTCAATCCCACTCTCCATGTCACCGGCAAAGATGTTGAACAAGACCGGTGTCAACACCAATGCCTGAGGGACACCACACATTACTGGTCTCCAGCTGGGTAATGAACCATTAATCATAACTCTTTGCATGCAGCCATTCAGTCAGTTCTTTATCCACCGAGTGGTCCACCTATTAAATTGATGACTCTCCAGTTTGGAGACGAGGATGTCATGTGGGACAGTGTCAAACACTTTGCGCAAATCCAGGTGGATGACAAAAACTGCTTTGCCTTTGCTCATAAGTCCCGTAGCCTCATCATAGAAGGCCACCAAATTGGTCAAGCAGGATTTCCCCTTAGTGAAGCTATGCTGGCTGTCACCAAGCACCTTGTTGCTTTTCATGTGCCTCAGCATGTCTTCTTGGAGAATCTGCTCCAAGATTTTGCCAGGCACAGAGGTGAGGCTGACTGGTCTGTAGTTCCCTAGCTCATCCATTTTCCCTTTCTTAAAAATTGGGGCTATATTTCCTTTTTTTCAGTCACTGGGAACTTCACCTGACTGCCATGATTTTTCAAATACGATGGACAGTGGCTTAACAACTTCATATTCCAGCTCCTTCAGGCACTGTAGACATCCTCTTACATCAGGGCCTATGGAAACACGGGTGCCCTTCAGAAAGATGGTTTCTGGGTTTGTGCCATGGCCACTCCTTTTTACTCTCTTAGGAGAAAATAAAAGAGACACAAACCACAGTGTTTCCCATTCGGCACCTATATTCTTGCTACATAACATATGATTTGGCCTCTGTTTTGAGCTTTCAGGTTCAGTTGATAAAAATATGATTTAGAGACCAATAATAAAGTATGAAAAGCGTTCTCATTTCCTGCATTATAATAATTGATGTTGATGCCAGCTGACTGGAAGATGCAGGGGATGATAGGAAAACCCAGAAAGCCTGGCCTCAAATCCTTGAAAGTTATTTCTGCTCTCTCCAGACAGTTTTGGATTGAAGCACCTGTGAACTTTTCAGGAAACTCAAGAGTTGTCGGCACTGTATCTCTACTAAGACATATTCTTTTATTTAAAAAGCAAGTGGCTGATTTATGGTAGTTTTATTTACAGACAGCATAATACTGGCCAGGTGATTTCTCTGTTGGCAGTGACAACCTATAGAAAATTTCAGTTGTGTCAGTATTTCTATGAGTTTTATGAAAAGGAAAATTTAACCAAAGCAGTATGCAACCCAAAATCATATGTTATGTAATGCCCTCAGTTGGGATAGCCTGTCGCCTTTTATAAACACACATCAAATGTATGTTAATCTCCACTAAAATAAATAATTGTGGCTGAAATAGCTAGTCTACTGAGAATGTTTACTGATTTATAGTCCATACTTGTCTATCCATCTATACTTGTAGATCCATCTACTGCTTTATCTTCACAACTGCAGTTCCATTTGGGTGGACTCTTTATCAACCACAATTTGCAGGATAACATCTTTGCCTGCTTTCCAACAGGGGTAATTTCCACAGGTGGAAATGAAATTTTTGGCTGTCACAAGTAAGATTTGTGATTGTACAGTTATACCAGTGGATGAAAACGGGGAGATCTGAGGTATAGGTAGAACTGTATTGTGTACAGTTCCTTTTATAGTCTAACCTAGGTGCTCATTAATGAATTGTTGTGAGAATATATGCAAATAAGCTGGAGTTATCAAGAAAGAAATACATTAGAAAATCTCCTATTCTGCTGGAAAATTTAACTTGAACACCAAAGAAGAGTTCTGAGACTAGCTGTTAAACATAATAGTACTTATGAAACCTATAGCTCTGAAAATGCCTAAACTGTTAACTAAAAGAAGCTAAGGGATACATACAACAGAAAAGCTCTGTACACAATTTATGCTGGTCTCTTAAATGTTTTGTGAATATCAGCGCCTATCAAACGTCAGTCATAGGATGAAGTGCCAGATAACTTTTGAGGAGTAAACCTAACAGATTCAGGTCAGGTACTTGAAGATGACTTAACATCCTTTTCCTGCCATGTAAAACTGTCCTAAAGCTCCAGTCTTTTCCTTTTAAGAGCATTGTCCTCTGCCAACAATTTCTGGCAACAGTAATTAAATATTCAGACTCTGGTGCCTATTTCATATGGTCTGGGATTAAAAAGGTGGAAAAATCTTCTCTATTATTTGCACAGTTTCAGAGTACTGATTCACTGCCAATGGATTTTTGATTAGACTTACTCTGCCTTTTGAGAGCAAGCCTTTAATGACTGCTGTCATACTCATTGTTGCATGGGTTTAAGGCTTTCATGGTAAAACTCGGTACATGGTGAAGCAATAAATGCAAACCAGATCGCTGATGGAGCTGCTCAGGTAGGCTCATCTATAGGAGCTCTTCAATTAGATATGAATTAGATATTTAAAGAGTAGAACAAGAAAGTCCCAGGAGCTCACAGGTATAAAGGCAGAGAAACAGTATGTGACCTTTCATAGGCATAAGTGGCTCATGAGCCTTCTGCAAACTGATAGGCATCTTTTAAATAAGTGTTTGTTGTGGTTTCAGGGGTAAATCAATCTGCCTGCCCACTCACTCCTCCCAACCTTCTCCCCCCACACTTCGGGGGAGCGGGGAGGGAATGAGAAGAGGAACCGAAAGAATGCAACTCCCACGAGTTGAGATAAGGACCGTTCAGTAAATAAGGTATAACACAAATCACTGCTGCCACCACCAATAACAACAAAAACCAGAGAAAAACAAGGGAAGAGGACAGAGCTGCTCATCACTCGACGATCGAGCTGTGAATTGACTCCTTCCAGATTCCTGCCCCCAGAAGTAGAACTGGGCACGACGTACTGTGGTATGGAATACCTCTTTGGTCAGTTTGGGTCAGGTGCCCTGTCTCTCCTTCCGCCCAGCTTCTTCCTGGCTTCCCTCCTCCCTGGCAGAGCATGAAACTCGGAAAGTCCTTGGTCAAACCAAAACATTCTAAGCCATAACTATAAACACTGGTGTTATCAGCACTGCTCCCAAGCCAAAAATCCGAAACACAGTGCTACACCAGCTACTGCTTAAAGGGGAAAAATGACTGCTACTGCTGAACCCATTACAGTGTTCCATCTCATCTTTAGTGTCTAACATATGTGGTATACATTTTTCTGTGGAGTTTATTTCACTTTCCATTGATTAAGGGTAAGCTTTGATATCTTACCTAAAACAGTTGACTTACTTTATATGGTTAAAATCAGTTGAGATGAGACTCCACTCCGAATTTGTTATTTAGAACTGTGATGAAATCAGTGGCCAAAATACCTGAGAAAAATACTAAGAGGGAGGAAAAGGAAAAAAAAAAAAAAAAAAAAAAACAAACAGAAAACACACACAAATATTCATTGCAGTAACAGAGAAAGAAAAAGTAGCAAATAAACCTCAAGTAAGTATCTGCTAATTATAAAGAACTTGTGTCAGAGGAAGTGTCTATCAAAACTAGGATAGCCAAGATATTCAGAGCAACAGAAGTCTCAGTTTCTCTTCTTTGGAAAGCTTACCCCTGAGAACTCCTATCTCCTCTTTTCACCCACAAATCCTCTTTATTTATTGGTTTTACCCAAATGGCCCTTTACAAAGCCTTGATTATATTTAAACTGGATTCCTTCACACATTGTGTTACAACCTTCAGACAGCTATTTTGTTACAACCAAAACAGTGTCTGCATGGAAAATAGATGTATATAGAGGCAGATCTATAGATATACAGGTATTTAAAGATTACCTCTTCATACTTCTTATACTCTGCCGTATCCTAGCTGGTATGAACAGGCTCACACATTTAGATCATGATTCAGAGCTGATTAAACTCAATGAAAAGCTCACACTGACTTCAACAGACATTAGATCATGCTCACAGAGAGGATAATAGACCTTTCAGCAGAGGAAATGAAAGTGTAATAATACGCTGGCTTAGTGTATAATCATGTCTTCATCTAAAAGCAAGCCCCAGTGTCTGTAATAGTCCACTGGTTTTGTACAGATAAAAAGCTTATTTTTTTGGCTCAGATCTTATTCTTGGTATTGAAGGTCATGGATTTAATTTCCACCAATTTTCAGGTCTTACTCTTTTGGTATTGAAGGTCATGGATTCAATTCCCACCAATAGCCACGTCTGAAGAGAGGCAGATGTATCTGTGTAGGGAGGCATCTGAGGAACAATGTGAACTCGGGCTTTTAGACTCATTTGTCTAAAAGAGATAATATCTAATAGAACAATTTAGTTCCTGAATTCTTGAATCATGTATTCTTCCTCTAATCCTCAGCCTCAGAGACTATAAAACCAATTCTTTTTTACTGGCAGCATATGCAACTGGCACATAAATCTAAGCTTTACTGGTAGAGGTAGATTTGAGTACTGGCATTTGTGATATCAATATATAGAATCATAGAATATAATAGTTAGGGTTGGAAAGGACCTTAAGATCACTCTGGTTATTGCAAAAGCTATATCTCTTCTACTACACTGAAAAATGTCAGGTAGTGCTCCCAGACTTTGAATAGTGCCCATCCAGGTAAAATATTGGAGTGTTTCCAAGGACAGATTTCACCAATTTCTCCAGAATCTTACAAGGTTTTTGGGCACAGCTGGCCATTCCCAGTAGATTACTTTTGAGGGTAAGAGAAGCTGTCAGTACAGACATGGGCTGTTTGGTACCACTTGAACATAGTGTCAGTCCCAGGCAAGATCTAAATCTGTCTCTGAGCATCTTCATCCAGCAACATTCCCAAGAGTCCTGTTGCAGAAGTCAGTTGCGAGTGGTATCATTGCATTTTGAAAAGTGGCCAGCTGAATTGGAGTGAAGAATATTGTACTTCCTGGTCCATTTTTCTGTATTATAAAAACTAGCCTGGGGAGATTTTGACCAAAAGCTGTAATGCTAATACAGAAAAACACTAGATAATAAAGATTTATACAAGAACACGTTCATCAAATGTACATATTTTCTACTGATATGTATCTTTGATCTGCACTGTAGGTAAGATTTGAAAAGAAAAAACAATATGTTACTGATTCAGTTGCTGATAACATCTTATCAGTGTTGTACAAAAATTACTCACAAAGTAATCATGCAGAGCTTTTCCAGCTCATACCTGAATGAAACATAATTGACAGCAAAATGGAACTATCCATAGAGAAGAAAGCAATATACATACCCTACAACTGTGAAAATTTCCCCTTTTGTGTAGTCTGTCACTAGAAGAAGAAACAGGAATAGCAATACCAAAGGACACAAAATTAATTTCAGGGCACTGATATAAATTATACAGAGAAGGCTAACTTCAGCTAATCAACTTTGTCAGGCTTTCTTCTGTTACAATATACCATGAATATTATCTTGCAGGTTCCTTACAGAAAAGACAAATGGGAGTTTAAGACAAGAAAAGCTCTCTAATGACAGATTCTGACATGTATGGGTTGCTAGGATCAGTAGGAACATATTCTTAAACCATCACCTCCTTCAACCTGCCTTCTTCAAAGTTTCTCTTGTAGCAGTTTTCAAAGCTGTAATATGTCACAGGCTCCTGCATTCATGCTTTCACTCCTAAGTAGGCAGTTGTAGGAATGTGTATGTCTCCTAGATATAGCAATAACCTAATTTTCAAGATGTCTTCTACTAAAATTGATAATAAACATGATTGCTATCCCCATTCTCTGATATTGTCTTCAATCCATTCCATTGCCCATCAGCAAGGCAGATCTTCATATGCAGTGGAGGCCTGTAATGGAAGAAGAAACTTCCTTTCAAAGTATTATATCCATTTACTCTAGCGTGTAAGTAACATACGCTAGATTATAAAATGGAGTTAATGTTCAACCACAGCTATTACCAAGCCAGAGTCTTCCATTTCAATTCTCAAGTCATATTCATAATATTACTACTGTAACTATGGCATAACATTATTGCTAATCACAGTATTATAACTATAAATAGGCAAAAAGTCTGATACTGTAATCATTATGTTGATTTAGTTACTACATGAACTTCAACAATTGACTCATACAATGAATCTAGCTTTACACCACCTAAGTTCTTCCAGTGCTGTTATAAAGTCTCCCTGCCTCATCTCACAGAGTCTAAGTGGGTGGGATTTTATCTCACTTTAAATACCCACAGAAAAGATATCAACTGCCAAACTAATACTTCAGTATCTCTTTATGGTCAGGAGGAATAATTGGATGCTTCACGGATGCGATTCATTTAAATTATTTTAGGATGAGAAGAATGGCACCCTATGAGTCTCGTGTTTTGACTCTGGTATATATAAAGGAAGGCAAGGATGTAGACATCAATGCAAATAACTCTTACGCAAAGAATCTCTCTGTGTGAGCTTTTCTGAAAAAAATACTGACTTCATTCAGGACATCAGACAAAATTTTAAACATTTTGGTTTTGAACACTTGAACATTTTGAGCATTGGAACATTTTGAGCATTAACTGTTCTGATTAATCACCATTACCAAGAGACTGAGAATGTCCAGAAGGCTTAACAAACTGTGTACTCCTCATAACCTCTTAACAGTCATTTCCCTGCTGCTTAAAATTTTAAATACTCAAACTGATGTGGTCAATAAAGCTAATAGTATATGTCATTCCACCCTTCAGAAAACAATTCACTGAATGGCAAATCCCAGTGGGTTCATTTTTCAAGAGTAATATCAAAACAGCTGATTGAAAAAGAGCACTTGATTTTTATAAGGTTTGTGATAACTATGAAAAACACATTCCTTGCAGTGATGAGGCTTTGTTGAAACTGCTGTTTAGGGACAGAAATAACTAACCAAGATAAATTGGGAAATGCAAAGGAAAAGAGTGAACAAACACTACATGAATCAAATTGGTTTATCTCATTAGTGAAGTACTGCAGCTTAGAGAAAATCAGCACTTCCAGTCTCTGCTGTGCCAGTTCCAGCAAGGAGCCGTTAGACTCTTCTGTTAATGCTTCTAGAACTTGTGCACACATCTGCAGTGCACTGAATACCCTTGACTCCCCCAAAGCCAGTCATATCAAAACATAGATCCTTACACCACCTGAAGGCCAGGAACTTACCATTCTTGTTGTTCAGCTTAGGTACTCCAGAAATCTGTATCTCTATCGTAATTTAACCCTGCAGGCCATTAAACACCACATTCAATCATTTCTGTCCCCTGCAGTGGGATGGGAAAGAGAATTTGGAAAAAAAAAATCAAAATTCATGGGTTGAGATAAAAACAGTTTAATAGAACAGAAAAGGAAATGAAATAATAAAAATAATAATAATGTGAATAATTATAATGGCAATAAAATATACAAACCAAATTATGCACAATACAATTGCTCACCACCCACCCACCAACCAATGCCCAGCCAGTTCAAAGCAGCCCTCAGACAGATTTACCCCTAGTTTACATACTAAGCATGATGTCACTTGATATAGACAGTTTGGATCACCTGTCCTGGCTGTATCCCTCCCCGTCTGTTGTGGCCCCCAGCCTCCTTGCTGGGGGGGTGGTGCGAGGAGCTGAAAAGTCCATGACATCGTGTAAGCACTGCTCAGCAACAACTAAAATGTCAGTGTGTTACCAGCTTTATTCTCACACTTAAGCCAAAGCACAGCACTGTACTAGCTATAAGGAAGCAAATTAACCCTATCCCAGCCAAAACCAGGACAATCTCATAACATCTTTTTTTTTAACTTCTGTGACAATAATAGAATGGATTTGTTGATAGGTATAAGCTAATACATACTTACCCTTTGAAACAGAGAAAGTGTGAAAGCATTCTTAATTGTGCTGAATTATGATTAATTTCATCATTAACTGTTCTGATTAATCACAATTACCAACAATAAACAAAAAGCACTGTGAACGTTTCTCTTTTGCACTCTGAAAATTTGGCTGTTCTCTTTCTTCAGACAATGAGGTAAGAAAAGCAACAGAAACAGGATGAATCTTTAAAAAATATTGACAGCAATCCTTTTTCAGCCACTTTGTCACTTGATCCCTCTGTAATATGCTTGGAAAATTCCTTTAATGGCAATAACTTACAAGAGGTTATTGTAATAAAAGGAAGACTAATAAACAGATGATATGGAACCCAGTGACTACTAAGCAAGAATTTTTAATTAATACTGGCTGAATTATTTACAACAAAAGATTCACTCATATAATTGCAAAGCCTTTCATAACAACACAGGCGGCAAGTTCACTTATCTATTGTTACATTTTAAAAGTACTTCAGCATATGTCCTTCCTATAGCAGACATAAGATCAAACACAGGAAAATTAACAACATAACAAAAACAGGCTGAAGAATGAAAGGACTGATTTCAAAACAAAACCAATAAATTGCTGTTCAATTATTCATTAAAATAATTTAAAACTACAAAAGCAGTGGAACTGTTATTAATACTTCCATTAATAGGCAGCATGTCTTTGTTCCTATTAGGTTCATTAGTGCTAGCAAGCAGCTGTCACTGTCTGAAAGCTACTCCGTGCCTCAAATTGTTCTTACAAGAACAGGATCAGATCAGTCTTGGAGAAAAGTCTAAAGAGCATGGTCTTCTTTAAACCAACCAAGTTAAACAGCACTTGCAAAGCAAAGAGAGAAGATGGTCAACCCAATGGTGTCAAGGAGCCAAGACATCTGCAGTATTGCACATTGCACAGGCTCTCAGGTACATCAGGCTGATCACTGAAGTCCCAAGAGTGGGCTATAACAGCCTTTTTTGAACATTCAACATCTGAGCATCCCTGTGACAGTACACACATCACAGCATGCAGGAGCTTCCTTGTCTCAATACCAGGATGACCAGGACAGAAGACATTGACCAGGCACCTGTTAACAGAGGTTCTCTGTGAAGGTTATCGGACTTCAAATTGAAGTAGTGGTTTAAAGGAGCAAGAAATATCCTGGAAGTTTATTAATTTCCCTTAATGTATTCAAGTTGCAGGGTGGGGCTTAGCTTGTGTAGTCTGAGAAAGGATGAAATTAATTAGAGATATCTTAGGATGTTTCCTGTCTGCTTCATATTTGTTGAGGTAGGGAGTGGTTCAGACAGTACTTAGGACTTAGTCCATCTTGAAAGTAAAGCAAAAGCAGTTCAGGAGGAATTTTTTTTGAGCTTGGTTTTAAGTCATGTAGAACAGACTTTTTGTAGTTCAGGAAGAAATGTTCAGATATGTCTAACAGACATTGGACTAACCACTCAGACCAGAAGTGGATTCCCTGTTTACTCATTCTGATTATCAGTTCTGAACTGCAGAAAACAGGTGCTGCCAAATTTGCAGCACTCCTCTCTTTTCTGCTAGAAGCATCAGATATGTAAAGACATTTGAAGAAGCAGGTCTAGTCTCAAGGAAGCTCTTGTTTTTCTTCACTATAGTTTCAAAGCATCAGATGAAAATTAATTCATAGAATCTTAGAATAGCTGGGTTGGAAAGGACCTTAGGATCATCTAGTTCCAACCCCCCTGCTCTGGGCAGGGACAACTCCCACTAAACCATGACACCAAAGGCTATGTCCAACCTGTCCTTGAACACGGCCAGCGATGGAGCATTCACAACATCCCTCGGCAATCCATTCCAGTGCCTCACCACCCTCACAGTAAAGAATTTCTTCCTCAGATCCAATCTAAACTTTCCCTGTTTAAGTTT
>JASSUY010007729.1:0-11843 GCA_032466535.1 Forpus xanthops
CCAAGCACCTTGTTGTTTTTCATGTGCCTCAGCATGCCTTCCAGGACGATCTGCTCCAAGATTTTGCCAGGCACAGAAGTGAGGCTGACTGCTCTGTAATTCCCTGGGCCATTCATTTTCCCCTTCTTGAAAATGTGGATTATATTACCCTTTTTCCAGTCGTTGGGAACTTCACCTGACTTGATTTTTCAAATATGATGGACATTTTAAAACCATCACATCATTGAAATTAACAGGGTTGCTCCTACACACAGCAGATTTGCAGAATCAGAACCATAATTAGTGTCTTATTTGGACAGAGTTCTGAAAGGGGCAGGTTTTCTTTCTTAGTGCCTGGCTCTGCTGTTATCCACCCCCCACGTCTCAACATTACTTATGCATTCATCAGCAAGACCAGTTAAAAATCACCCGAACTGCCATTTGACCAAGTGCTTATCTGCACAACTGTACTACCCATACCATCAGTTAGGAAAAAACAATTTCCCTTAGCTACTAGAGACAGCCTAATTACCGAATTTGACATGTTATTAATGGCTCAAGTCAACAAAAACTATAATGGATGCTGATAAGCACAAGCCGCCTGGACATTTGGCACGTACAACTCAGCTAGAAATCACTACTGTGAAAAGCTGCCACTGGCCACAGGACTAAATTGTCTGATCTCTCAGGGTTCCATTTAACAGGTCTATCAACATGATAAAGAGACGAACTAGCAGCTTTAGTCCATTAATGAGGGTGGTGAAACAGTACAACAGGGTAAAAGATATTTATGTTGCAGGTTAATGTACAAATAAATCTCTGCTTCCTTCCTTTATAATTACAACACTCTCCCATTTTACAGGGCTACTTTGGGGACAAAAATCATGTTATTGTCTGAACTAAGAAGGAGAGTAGCACACACACAAAGGCTCACATGGAAATGGCAGCAAGATTGAAGACAGAGCCATTTTTTCAAGCCTTGTCAGCCCTCCTGTAACACACAACTGCTGCACTATTTCACGGCTGTTTTAAAGACCCAATTACTAGACTCACATGATCCCATCAGACTCTCAGCTTTTAATTTTGAAGAGGAAAAAAAGATACACCCTTGCAGTTACTGAGAGCACTACATACATGTGTACCTTGAGCAGCTCTAAGCCAGAAAGCATACAAAAAGGAAATCAAGCTATCAGTTATATATTGCAATCTCAGGGTTTTCCAGACCTCTCTTTTAACCATTTGGCACCTTTCCTGTGAGGAATAAGTGTCTAGAGGTAGCAGCACTGAAGCCATTTAAGGATGAAGAGAAAGAAACACCCTTTTCCCACAGCCTTCAACTTGTAGTTAGCACAAGCCAACACTGACCATCACTGGGACAACTGCACCACAAAGGCAAACAGCAGCTCGCACACCAGCACCCATGAGACAGGCTCTTCACAGAAACGTATTTAACTTGCATCTGGTTCATTGGCTTTTTTTAATTAAGCAGAACATTTACCAGTGTTTTTTTGTTGCTCAGTTCCCTATGAGTTCTCTTATCCAACACTTCTGCATATAATCACACATCTCTGCATAAGCATCCATTCTCTATTGCTGTGGCAATGAAAGAGCTTAAGGGGGCTACTTGAGCGATCAATACTTCAGTAGATCTTCCATATGTTTTGAGACATGTACCATCATTAAATAAAACTTTACACCACTGAAATATTTATCTCTGTATCTCTGCAGACCACCAGCAACATGACAGCAACACCTTGGACAAATACAAGAAGAGACACCTACCCACTGAACTGCACCCTGGAGAACATGTTTGACTGACATATAACATGAAGATATTCCAGTTCAGGATATTCCACATTTATAACAGCTTGTACTCCCTGAAAATAAAAGTCCTGGTGGATCACTCAGTGCTTGCATTGCTTACAGCACTTTAGGCCTAAAGCCCAGCTTCTAATCCAGATAAAGCAACCATTGATTTCCTTGAATTCTTTTTCCCTGTGCCAGCAGCAAAACTACAGATACCTACATACTCATTCTGCAGGAAACTCAAATTCTTTAAACCAAAGCAAAACAAATTGAAAAGCAGTTTTGGCTGGAACTGCCAAGAGAACCACAACAAAATCAGAGTGTTTCATTAACGTTAAGATCTTTCACTGCTGTTGTGGTTTAACCCCAGTGGCAGCTCAGCCCCACACAGCCACATACTTACCCACAGCAGCACAGGAAAAGAATTGGAAAAGCAAAAGTGAGAAAAATCCTGTTTGAGATAAAGACAGTCTAAAAGGTACAGCAAAAGCCGCACTCAAGCAAAGCCAGACAAGGAACTCATTCAGTTCCCATGGTCAGGCAGGTGTTCAGCCATCCTCAGGACAGCAGGGCTCCATCACACGTAACAGTGACTTGGGAAGACAAACACCACCGTTCCCAGTGTCCCCCCTTTCTCCTCCTCTCCCAGCTTCCCATGCTGAGCACAACGCCACATAGTCCGGGATAGCCCTGGGGTCAGTTGGGGTCAGCTGTCCCACTGTCTTGCTTCTCAAGTCCTGGTGCACCCCCAGCCTCCTCACTGGTGAGGCTGGATGAGGAGTAGAAAAGGCCTTGGCTCTGTGTAAGTGCTGCTCAGCAGTAATGGAACATCCCTGTGTTATCAGCACTGCTCTCAGCGCAGATCCAAACCATTGCCCCAAACCAGCTACTGTGAAGAAAATTATAACTCTACTCCAGCCCAAACCAGCACAACCACCCTCTCAAAAACATCCAGCCAACACCAATGGTTCATATCGTCCACAAGATGATTTGTGATATTGGAGACTGCAGACATCAAATGGACATAATTATGACCAGAGACAGCAGGACATGACATTACCTGCAGGATGTTACTAGCCCAGGATACTACTGTTTAGGCAGTGACAAAAGGCGGCATCCCTGTTAAACACCAGGCAAAACAAGATGCCTCCCTCAAAACACTCCCTAGGAATTCTGGAACTCAGAAGGCTCAAGGAAAACAGTCACCAATGGCAAGCAGGTTCACCTGGCCAGAACAGTTCCCCAGCAGGCAGCTGTTCCACTTGAAACACATTTTCACACCTTGGACCACACATCTGAATGCTGTAAAGGAGGCAGTTGACATTAAGGCAATTCAAAGAAGGTTTTCCCCTACAAAACAGGGCTGCACATTATTATTTTTTTTTAAATTAGGTGAAAAAATTAGGCAGTGATCTCATCATTGTTTAACACTTCAAAATATTATTAGGCCAAAAAGGCAGCAATACTGTTGTGTTAGGTTCTGCGTAAATGAGCTAGACCTGTCTCGTAATAATAACACAAATCATCACTATGGAACTTCTCACCCGACATTACTCACTTGCCTCTCAGGAACTTCAAGACTAGGCTTTGTACCAGTCCATTATTGCAGACTATTTGGGGGTCCCGGAGGCTCTGGACACTCCCCCCATGTGTGTGTGCATGCAATAATGCTGCAGCCTACTGCAGACACATGAAGCTTCCTATGCACTGCCAGTGAAGTTCCCTTCAACCCATGCTCCTGGCCCCACAGATGACATTACATACTGATGCACTATAAAGACACAAAGAAAGCAAATTCTTCTGTAAGTATATAAACATTTCCAGAAAAAAGAAATATCAAAAATGGTCTTATAATGCCCAAGAAAGCCCTTCATCTTTGCACAGCACACAGTAACCAGAAGTAATCTGGGGTCTTGTTGCTATTACTATTTCTTTTCTCTTTTCTATAGGGACATACATGGACATAATTTCCACCTGTAAGATAAATCTCTGAACTTGTATCTAAATGTTTCTACATTCTAAGGTCAAGAAAGCTAACAGACACAAAGCAAATGCATTTACTACTGCTGGATTACAAAACTGCTGAAGACCCAAGAACAAATAAAGGGAAGAAATACACTGCGTGGCATGAAGGCATGCAGGAACCGGCAAAAAACCTTTAACCAGTATTAGGAAAATATCCCTAAGCTATGCTTGCTACATAAAAATTTATCAACAGAATATATATGTAACTGCATTTCACCATCCTGCATTCCCTGGCTGCTTGAAAACTACAATACAGCAGAGCATTTAGCCTTGCTTGAAAAAGTTATTTGCTTCAGGGCTGTGTTCTGATCTCAGAAAATCTTTTACTTTCACATCATTTGAGCTGATATCAAAGCTCTTATTTAACTGTCACAAGGTGCAAAGGAAAACAGGTTCCATCAGTGTCATGCACAGGTTTTCCCAAAACTTTTTTTCACATTTCTATATCTACCACAAGAGGGAGCAAAGAGTCCACCTTCCTTCAATCCTCAATTCCAAAGGCGTCTACGCAAGCAGCACGATATTACCTATGACCAAGTTCAGGCTAGGAGTTAAAAATGCTCTATACACCACACAGGTCCCCAAACAATTAAAAGGGTAAGGTTTTTTGCTGTGAGAAAGGTGTTGCCTCGCATTCACACTGCGCTCTCTTCAAAGCCAGCAGATGCTGCAAAACTCGCCCACAGAAGAGTCATGTTACAGGCTGGTAAAATCAAGACAATCCTGATGGAAGGAAACCTGGAGCTTCATCACAGCAGTGTAAATAGGATGTTTGCAACACACTGATAAGTATTCCCAGTGATATTGAATATGGGGGGGAGGCAGGGGAGAGATGAGAAAAACTACACCCTTCTAACTGCACATAGTGCTTTTTAATGGCAGTGTGCTGTGATTTATCATTAAAACACTATCAGAAAATAGCTCTCTAAATAAAAAAAAATCCCCCTAAACCTCTTCTGCTAGAGTATACACTACAACAAAGAGGGAACAGGTTCTTTACATAGGAAAGTCTCCCTGGTCGTTCCTTCCTTCTCTCTCTCCCCACCCCTACCGACATTCCCCAACCTTCCGAACTCTTTTTAGGTTCTACTATTATGAAACTGAACAGTTATAATGATGAAAATTAATCTCAAATCCAGGCAGTTACAGGCTGCTGCTGAAGTATCTTT
Organism: Forpus xanthops; assembly: GCA_032466535.1. Lineage (NCBI taxonomy): Eukaryota > Metazoa > Chordata > Aves > Psittaciformes > Psittacidae > Forpus > Forpus xanthops. Next base: position 4,980 of record JASSUY010007729.1, read on the forward strand.
CTACATTTCCAGGTAATCCAGATGCAGATTTTCTAGAAGGAGGAGGGGAGAGTCCTCTGCTTCACTTACCTTCCCTCTCAGATAAGGTTACTTGTGGAACTATCCAACTCTTTCCTCAGATCTAGGCTGCACTGGTGCTGTCATTCACAACTAGTTTCCAACATGCAGATGAGAGGTTGTTTCAGTTCAGGTCTCAGCTACTTACTTGACTCCTTTTGGTAATTCGCTCCATTCCAATTCCACAAAGATACTCACAGAGTAACCTTACACAGCCTCTGCTGTTCAGAAGTGGTTCGTAAAATAAAGAAGCCAAGTGACTAATGCCAATATCTCTTCCATGCTTTCAATCTGTGGAGCCAAGTCACAGACTCTTCACAGTTTAAAACAGTAAGCAGGTGCCTTTTTGTTTGTAATATCCCTGTGGAGTTCCCAGAGGTCAGCTTGGCTGAAGACCACAGTTCCTTCCCTTTGCTATGGACAGCAGCTGTCACAAACACCATCCATGGCAGGCTCCAGGTGCTGGCTGGTACCAAATATGCTACAGTTCAGAATGACACTTTTGCAGTTGAACACAAACCAGGTTTGATTGCCCTTACACTTGCACCATTATGAATCAGAAGCAGAACTGCTCAAATCACCCTTTTATCAAATGCAGGGCTCTCCAATCTTTAAAAAGACAAGAACGAGTCAGAGAAGCAATGCAAAAACCAGTGCAAGAATGTCACTACATCTATTTTGTAACGAACTTCTCAGCTATTCAGAAATGGCCATGAGCATACAGGCACACTAAAAGAAAAATACCGCTGCAGACTCTCACCAACTTATAGGCTGCTCCACTTATGATTTTATCAGGAGAACAGATGCAGACACTAAGGATTTCTACAGTTACACCTACTCTAACATTTTAGTCTATTAAAGTGGGTGCGTTAAAGGGACAGTTTGATAGTTCAAGCAATTACTTCATATACATAAAACAGACCATGACCTTTCCTACAACATTCCATCTCTCCGTGCCTCAGCACTCCATAACAAATGACAGCAACAGCAAAAAGTGCTATAAAGAAATTGGATAAAGCAGCAATCAGTCTATTCACGAAAGAGTGAGACAGAGATAACACCAAGACTGTAGCAGAGCCTCTCTTGCACATTACTGCACAGTTCTCACTCTTCAAAGCTGAGCGACTTCAGTACCCGCAGTCCTGGGAAAGAACTGGGAATCTCCGTATCTGCAAAAAGACATGGACAATACTGAAGAACATATCTGGTAGACATATGTTTGCAAAGCAGTCATGATGATTAACCTGCATGCAGGAAGTAAAAAAAAACAAAACCAGATTTCTCAGTGCTCATTTGGAAGCAAACCCAAGTTTATATTTAGGGTTTAAAAAAGTAAAATGCTAAGGCTATATTCCATGAGCACAACTCATTTTACAATCATTGATGGGTAAATGTCAACTACGAAGTATTTTAACCATATTCAACTTACACAGAGATAATTTATTAGCAAAGTCCAATACTTAGCAAAGACAGTATGACTATTCCCCATGCATGAATACATGAGGCACAAGTATACTGAGATTTGTCCGGGGGGCCAGGAGAGGAACCAGGAGCACGTTCTTCTGAGTCCAGACCAACATTCTATCCAGTTAGTCCCTACACAAAGTAATTCGGAAAAAGAGAGTAACTTCCACTCTAGGAATGTGCAGCCATAAGAAGAGAGCTGACATCCTTCAGAAAGAGTGAAAGCTGAAGTCTTTAACAAAGATACACACTGGCTTCTTAGTCTATTATCTGACACTTTGTCTTAAGAATGCCAAGAAAAAAATAGAGTTGGTTTTACTTCTCCTTGGACTTGCTACCCCCAGGATATACCAGGCTTCTAAGGTTTTCTCCATAAATGCAAAGTCTAAAAACTTTCAGAAGTAAAAACATACATTCTTTACCTTCTAGAAGAGACAAGAGTCTCGTGTAATTATGGCCTCAAAAAGGGTGGCTTTAGAAGACCCAGTATATATTGCAGTATCAGAGCAGCACTGCCAGAGGTACCCACGCAGCAAAGCTCTTCACTTTTCACCTAGAGGTTTGAGAAACAGTGTATTACAGCAGCTGCTGAAAGAACACCTAGTGCAGTGTTTAGGCTGTTCAAGGTGTCTTACAATACATTCATTTAATTTCAACAGGAACTTCTTACAACCTCTTACATGCCAGCCTTTTGTGAATAATCTCCTTCAAGAACCAAATGCACAAAGGGAAGGCTGAAGCTCACTGTAATTGCCTGCATAAAATAGAATGCCTGTGCAGGAAATACAAAACAGATCTGAAAGTAAGACTGTGAACAAGTTTGGATGGGGACACAATAGAAGGGTACCTGCTGCAGGCTGGCTGGTCAGAATGAGCACAAAGACAGCTGTGTACGCCATCTCAGCACGATGGCTTCCTCCAGAGTCAGTCAACAACACCCCAATTCTTATCTCATTTGTTTTCCAACTAACATTTTACTCTGCTCCTGAATATGCAGCACAGAGAGAGAAGCTGATTTGCCATGTACCATGCACACATTTTTTCCAAGCAGTCAGGTATGCCTAATCAGCAGAAAGCACCTACATTATTTTCAGAAGTTATTAACTGAAACGGAAAGCCAGCATAGTGTGATTCCATTACAAAAGAGTTACTGCACTCAAGTGCAGCTGGTATAATAAGTACCAATTGCCTAAGAGAACCTAGCTATACCAACTACAGCTCCGTCCCACAGCATTCAGACTTGCAGTTCTCCAGTATTTACAGGATTGCCACACATAACCTAGATCTAAACCCATAAAAAGAAAGAAGGGCGCTTATCTTCAAGTTCACCCAGTTCTTCATGCAGCTGTGTAAAGCAGAAATAGAATGAAACAGAAATTGCATTAAAAAGAATTTGAAACAACCTAGAGATGTACATTGGCGTTAAAGATGTTCTGCACCTTCCAGGATCTGCTTCCTAGAACCAACCAAAGTTGACTCAGAGCTCTCATCAGAATCACTCCTGCTTTATCCAAGTTCTGTGCTTCAGCCTCCAGTAAGTAGCCATCTGCTTTCTCCAAGCCAGGAAAGGTCCATGCTGAGCTGTCAAACTAACTCCTTGGGCATTCTTAAAACAACTTTTCCTGTTAACTTTGCCATATATTTTACTTCAGAACTTCCTTTCAGTATAAACATAGACAAGCTTTGTTTTCTAAGCCTAAATATTAAACTTCATTAAAATACATTGATGTATATAAAGCACTATAAAGCATTGCGCACTGATGCACATAATCAATGTGTCCTTAAAATAAAGGAAAAAAAGTCTTTCAAGCCCAGTCCCCCTCATGAAGCTGGAACTGGGATTTCAGCCACAAACATACTCAGACACTTCCTTTCATCTTTCAAACACTTTATGGACAAGGTGAGTATTACAATTCATCTGTCACACTTCACTTTGTATGGAAGCCAAAGAAAATGAAGAAAGCAGTAGCAACAAGGTTGGTTAAACAGGAAATTATAAGCATGACATTTAGATCACACTTTTATAGGGCACTTTCCAATGGCATTAGGTAGGAGCTACAACACAGCTTGTTATGACAAGACACAATCGAACTCCAAAATACCAAGTCAAAAGTCAGTCAGCCTCAGGAGATCTGAAAACGGAGATGTGAGGTGGACTGACCTTGGCTCGACATCAGGTGCCCACCAAGCTGTTCTATCACTCCTCTCCTCAGCAGGACAGGAAGAAGTTTGTTTGGAACACATAAGTATCAAAACTTGGTCACTTTTGGCTCTGGGAGATCTCACTGGAGTCCTTGGGTCTGCTCTCCAAGATTGGAGGGGTTTCTCTTTGGGAAGACATATGTGCAACTATAACCTGAGACGAAAGCAAATCACAGGTACTCCACAACCAGCAGATTCCTCAACAAGGTTCTGGCAAAGCTTCTTGTGCCAGAGGAAGTTAGATCACTCAAATCCAGCTTCCTGGAATTGAAAGAAACTCTATCATAGACATTTGCTTCATAATATGCACAGAACCACCTTCTTTCCATGACGAATGAGTTCCTAAGCCTTTAAACACAGTTAAGGTCTTTGGTATATAAAGCCAAAACCTGCTAAAAAATACAACTGCAAGCAGAGAAAACCATGGCAGTGCCCCAGGATGTTTAACTACCAGTGAGTTTGTTATTTACAAGTGTCTAGAGAATTCCCGGGGGCACACAAGGAAGAACAGGCAGAGGCCCAAGACCTGCTTGGTCAAGGAGCATAACATGGACAACTACATGCACTCCACTGTTATCCTTTGAAAGAGAGCACTGAGCACAGCTAGTAAATGTTAGTGATTTAACCTAAACTTGTGCAGGACTGGCCTATGACCTCTGCACTCTACTACTCTCATACCACATCCCAATACTCCTATGATATACTAGGAGATTTTTTCCTCTATCCACTATAACTGAACCTTTGTTCAATGGTCCTTCTACCATTGTAAGTGACCATACTCTGCAAAATACGTAATTTAAAAATGCAAAGTTTATCTACTTCCAGTTTTTATAATTCAAAAATATTAATTCCTCCCTGTGAAATCTAACACCTTTGAAGCACAAAATACACCGACGTTTCCAGTGATTCAGATTATTGAGCATTAAAAAGCTCAGAACTGAAGGAATTCCTGCGATCCAAATTAAAAAACTTCTGCACCTCCCAAAAGAACTAGGGATGCAATCCGAAGAGGAGATTTTTCAGCCACTCTGTAGACCAGTTTTATAGTCACTCCCAAAAAGCAAAGCCAATGTGTGTACAAAACTTCCGCTACTTACAGCACATACATACTGGTTACCTGCTAGTAAAAGCAAATTTATGGTACAGCCACTAAAGCCACAGGAAACTCAGACCTAACTGTACGTGAACATGGAGAAATGACCTCATTTCATTTCATCTGTATGAAAAAAACACCTAAACCAGAAACCCACATATTTAACATAAGCCCTTGCGCGTCAGCCAAAGGGCCACTGTGACACCACCCAGTGAATTTACACAGCAGGAAGCCCTTGTCCATAGCAGGGAATGCTGGTTTCCTTCAGTATTGCCATATAAACTCATGGCAGACGGAGAAGACTAACGCTTTTTTCTCACCACTCTAAGTTTAAAAGGTACACATGCCCACCCCATGCCCCTCCAAAAGGCCACAGTATTTTCCACATGTAACTTGAAAAGCAAAGATGACTTCCAAACCCTACCCCTCAAAACTGGGCCCACCTGAAAACTACAGCCACATTTTGGGATGCAGGAGTTTAGTTGCATCACATCTTTTTGCCTTTCTGTGCCCTCCATAGCATTTACCACTATTATATGGCTGTGCAACATTACTTCCCCTCAAATGACATGTGTCTACGAACAGAAGCCAAAGAGGTTTGGCTCAAAATGTAGCTTGAGGTTTGTATCTGAGGGTCAGGATCTGAACAGGACAGGAATCTGGGAAAGGTCAAGAAAATTCTGTGTTAAAAAGAAGATACTTTGTGTAAATGTTACCCTTAAATATAGTCACCTCTCACAAAGGCAGTCCTCTTTTTCAAGAGTTAGCATTGTAAATGCTTTCCCAAAGCTTCTCAGGGAAGGTGCTGCAGAAACGGGTTCATGCCAAACACAGTTCTTGCAGCAAAAGGAATAAAGTTGAGGGCTAACCCAGGCTAAGCCTTGTGACAGAGCAGTGAGACAGCAAGAGGTCTGTCAGGAATCAAAGATAGAAACACTAAAGCCTTCACACAGCCCCAGTGAGGTAAGAGGAGGGCAGGACAAAAGAAAAAACTCATTTGTTTGTGGACTGCGATGACAGGAGGAACCAAAAGGTTATTCAGCCAGGCATCGGGTATAAAACAGGTCACGGCTGAGGAAGCACCTCCTTTATGTCTTCAGTTACAACTTAAACCATCCAGCCTTGGTGCAAAGACAGACAGAAACCCCAGAACTTCACCAGCTGTGTAATTTTAGCTGTAAGCACACACATTTTTAAATCTAAGCCTCATTTCTAACCTAAATTTGTCTGGCTTCAGCTTTCAGCCATTTATTTTTGGAGTTTGTTTTAGGCCTTTTTCTGCTGCACTCTCTGTAAGTCTCTCTAGAAAATGGTATTTCATTCTTATCCCCTGAAATCTAGAGCTCAGGATCAAGTCATTTTGTCACCTAATTTATGTCAGTCTCAACCAGTACACCACAGCAAAATCACAGAACTGCTGGAAGTCTCTCTGCATAGAAAATACTTTTTAAACCTCCTGTTGACAAATCATTGCTGTAACAGCACTGACAACAGAATTCTAGCAGGAGTGAAATTAGAGATCTCCAGGCAAAAAAGGCTCGATTTTGCATGGTTTGTGCATTTTCCCTGCTCTTGTGGCCCACAACACTTTGCAAGGTTGATCTTAAAAAGCTGAATTCAACAAGTTCAGCAGAAGCAACAGAGCCAGACCTTACTGCTCCTTCTCTTTGTGTGTAAGCAAGCGAGCTCCTCTCACACTCTTGCCCTCAGGCAGATGCTGTCACTGTCAGCCCTTGCTCCCCGTACCCAGCAGCAGGTCCGGACGAGCCTGGCGAGGCTCTCCGCTATCCCCGCGGGCACAACTCCCGCTCAGCCGCTCCAGCCCCGCGCCCTCGGAGGAGGCTTTAACAGGTTATTGCCGGCCGGGAGCGGTGCTGAGCAGCCGTCCAGCGGTTTCAGCTCAAGGGTCGGGCGCGACCGCGGGCCAACCGGAGCCACCCGCCCCGGGGGGAGGCCGCAGAGGGCCCGGCCCCCGAGCGGCAAAGCGGGGCCCGGCGTGTCCCACCCCCGGCCTTGACGCCAGCGCGCTAATGAAATGCTAATGTCGG
>JASSUY010007730.1:0-42024 GCA_032466535.1 Forpus xanthops
CCCCGGCCCGGCCGAGGGGCTCCGCCTGCCCCGCTCCGCACCGCGCCTTGCGGGGAACAAATGCCGCTGCCAAAGCCCTCAGTACCGCGTAGGGCACTGGCAGGAAAGCGGCCAAAGGCGCTGTAAGAGACCCGCGGGGTCAAGCACATTGGCCCAGTCTCGGCCGGGAAATGTCCTGAAAAACGGAAGGAGCTTCAGCAAAGAGCTGCAGAAGCATCAGGAGCAATCGGTACCTTAAAACGGGTCTCGCAAGACTCAGCCAGGACGGGCGGCACTGGAATAGCCCCACGCTGGAGCAGAGTGCGCGGCATCCCCGAGCAGAGCCCCCGAACTCGGCTCCCGCTCTTCTGCCGGCGCTCGGCCCAGCGCTGCCCGCATGGCTGTGACAGTTTAACTTCAATGGGCACAAGTGCAGCTCGTCCCGGCTGTTACAGCACCTGCATTAAGGTGGAAGAAGTCGCTTTCAAACGCCCCGCACGTTCCCACATCATCACTAACATCAGTTTAAACAAGCTGGCGTGAACTGGACCAGGTGAAATATCTCTTCCATAACTCTGCTTCTGATGTGGCACATCCATGCTTTCTACAGCTTGGGGTAGTGTTATTTTTAGTTTCCCTGTGCAGCTTTTTATTTGCTTTTAAGTATCTCAGAATAGCTCCATGCAGAATATAATCTACTTGTGGATTTTGCTTAGATTCACAAGAGGACCCAGCTTTGTTAAGGCAGCCATGATCCAGCCTGCAAATGTTGAGCCGATATGGAGGTGAAAAGCTCGTAACCCAGACACATGAGCAACATCCAGACAGTGACAGGAAATATTCTTCCTCAGGAGACCTTCACCATAGCAGTTAGTGTTCCCTCAGCATCCTCCCCCCAGGTAAGAGCAGCTAAGAAAGGCCAGGTTCTGCTCAGCTCCTGCTCTGGAGTCATCATCTTCAACATTATTGATGTCAAAGCCAAGAAAGCACTCAGCTCTGCTTTCAGATCTTTACCTATTAGGCAGAGCTGACAGTTACAAAGATTGTCTTGTAACCTATAAATGAAGCAAATTGGAAGTAGGTGTCACACAGGGTCAACAACACTGACTGGTGAGGCCACACCTTGAATCCCGTGTTCAGTTCTGAGCCTCCCATTACAAGAAGACATCAAGGTGCTGGAGTGAGTGCAAAGAAGGGCAATGAAGCTGGTGAAAGGCCTGGAGCACGAGTGTGATAGGGAGCAGCTGAGGGAACTGGGGGTGTTCAATCTGGAGAATAGAAGGCTAAAGGGGGACCTTCATCACGCTCTACAACTGCCTGAAAGGAGGATGAAGCCAAGGGGTGGCTGGTTTCTTCTTCCAAGGAACAAGCAATAGGACAAGAGGAAACCATCTCAAGCTGCACCAGGGAAGGTTTAGATTGAATATTAGGAAAAATTCCTTCATCAAAACGGTAATCAGGCATTGGAACAAGCTGTGCAGGGAAGTGGTGGAATCACTGTCCCTGGAAGTGTACAAAATGAGTGTAGATGAGGCCCTTAATGACATGGTTTAGTGGTGGACTTGGCAATCCTGAAGTACTTGTTAAGAGTTCATGATCTTAAAGGTGTTTTACGACCTAGTTGATTCCATGACAAAAGCAGCAGCATTTTCAGTCATTTCCCTGTGTAAATCACCCTTTAAAACCTCATGTGAATGGAGGAGGTGCTGGTGACAAGCACCTGGACTGCTTTGTTATGGAAGGTGAGGCCGAGACCAACCAAGGCTCTGTCACACACAAGGTAAATGAGCAAAACTATTGTCATGCTAGAATGTGACAAAAATCAATAAACTAGCCCATTTTTACTGCCTGTATGAATCTTTAACTAATTAGAAAGAGTCAGTATCTTGCCAGGAGACCTCGCTTCTCTCTCTGACAGAGATTTCTTCACCAAGATGCTAATACCTTTGCTGCAATTTATAACCTCTGACACTTCGGCTACTCTTTCATTCCTCCTGGCATGATTACAGTGCAAAAGTGCTTTTTTTTCTTTAATTATTTATCAGGTCACTTACTGAAGTCACTTTTTAGCTAAATTAAAAGATTAAAAGCTGAGAAATAAAACATCCCATAGACTTTGAAATCTACACTTAGGTGAAGCTTAATGATACCTTGGATTTATATTTGAACTTCGAATAGATAAAGTAGTATCAACCCCCCTTCATTATTATGCTACACTCTATGAACATGTACATTGATCATAAAAAAGACCATACCAATAACTGGGTTTTTTTAACTAATTTTGTTTCCCTTATTCTGATCTCATCTCGGCCTATTGAGGAGAATAATCTATTTCACAGACAAGAGTAATGTGACATACATCTATCACTCCTCCAATAAGCTCAGTAGGAATGAAAAGAGGAAGGTATGGAGCTGAATATGGAGCAGGAAAGAGCCACTGTGATGGTTTAAGCCCACCTGGTAACTCAGAACCATGCAGCCATTCACTCATCCCCCTCACTGATAAAAATGGGAGAGAAATTATTCACACTGTCATACCTGCCCATACTAGGAAGGGATATCCCAGGAGTTACTGATGAACTTGGGCAATGTCAAGTAGTACGTCTGTGGATAGCCAGAAACTGAATCCTTCACCTGGAATCCCATTTAGTTCTCTAATCTCTGGTACATTAAATCTCTCCATTCTTTCTGCTAATCAAATTATTTCACAATGGGGTATTATGGAGCTTTAATCTAATGCCAGAGAATTCAGCGAAAAAGACTTCTCCACTGACTTCATTCAACTTTGGAAGAGTCCCCAGATGCACTTCCTTAATCAATTTTAATCAATCTTTGCATGGATTCATGCACATCCCTTACAATTATTGTGGCTGAACATACTCATCTGACTGCACACTGGTTTGGGCTGGGGTAGAGTTAATTTTCTCCACAGGAGCTGGCATGGGGCAATGGTTTGGATCTGTGCTGAGAGCAGTGCTGATAACACAGGGATGTTCTGTTGCTGCTGAGCAGCGCTTACAAGGAGCCAAGGCCTTTTCTTCTCCTAACCCCACCGGCGAGGAGGCTGGGGGTGCACCAGGACTTTGGAGGGGACACAGTGGGACAGGTGACCCTGACTGACCCCAGGGATATCCCATACCACGTGGCGTCATGCTTGGCATGGGAAGCTGATGGAGAAGGAGGAAGGAGGGAGGTTGGGAGTGATGGCGTTTGTCTTCCCAAGTCACTGTTATGTGTGACAGCTCTTCTGTCTTGGGGGTGGCTGAACACCTGAATTCCTTGTCTGGCTTTGCTTGTGTGTGTGGCTCTTGTTTTACCTATTAAACTGTCATCTCGACCTATGAATTTTCTTACTTTTACCCTTTTGATTCTCTCCCCTATTCCACTGGAATGAGAGAGCAGCTGCATGGGGCCTAGTTGCCAGCTGGGATTAAACCACAACAGAATGCCAGAAGCAGAGCTTGTCCTCCCAGCTGCTCTCTTCTGTTCTCCAAAGGATCTCTGGGACTGCCACTTGAGTGCCTACCTCAATCAAATAAGATAGCTTTGTTTTGACTTGAAACAGCAGAAATTGTAGAGCTCCCACCTGAGCAGCTTGCTTAGCAGAGCTGGGGTACAAAATGAGCAGCATAATTTGGGAGTCATATATTGCCCTAATAAACTCTGCCACTAAGTACAGCTAGTTCCAGAAGGGACCATCGTCCACGGCTATGACCAGGAGACCCCCAGTCTTGCCACAGACCTCTGCTTCTGAATCTCCATGATTCTCATATCTTTCTTGCCTGAGTGGGAAGACACTAGGATGACAGCAGTTACAGCTATGTAAAGTCCCATTTATTGACTTTACATATAGTATTTTGCATATAGCAGCACAGAGTCAGGTCTGATCTTTAGGAAGAATGGCCACATGTGAAAGCTATGTGTGTTGTATATATGCTTCTTCTCAGATGAGACTCTGTGATGATCATCACAAGCAAGAGGAAATAAGGCTGAAAGTTAGGTCTATCTCTGAAAACACCATCAACCCTTCCTAGCAATTTCAGCAGACAGTGATGCAAAGCTGATAGATAGCCCCCCTGCAGCCAGGCACAAGCACCCAGCCTCCCGAAAACCAGGACAATGACAGATCAGCAGGGCTGCAAACCTGTAGGTGCCACAGAGCATCACCCACTTCCATGCTGCCTTCACTGTCTCCAGCCACACTGTGTCCCGCTGCCCAGGGCCTCATGCTCTCCGCATGCTGCTCTGCCAGCAGCACCCACGTTGCTGGAGCAGATAGAGGAGGAAGCACTGAACCACAAGGATGTGAGATGCTGATGCTGCAACAGCCGAGCACAGAAGGGAGCTCATCCCAAAGATTTGGCAAGGCTGCATTTACACAGCTCAAAAGCCAAAGCAAAAAGAGCCTGTTGTGAAAGGAACAAGGAGGACATTAGTGATCAGGTAACACCAAATAAAGATAAGCCATAGGAAGGAATAAACTGACAAGGAGAAAATATTGCCTGGCTGGTAGCAGCCATAATTCTGAACACCACTTTTCGGGACATAAACATAGAGCTGCATAGTAACATATTTCCAGTTCAGCTTTGCACAAAGAGAGTTTTAATAGGGTTCCAATTCCCTTCAGTTGCAGGGACTCGCACAGTAATGTCACTGCTGTTGACTAAAGTTACACACAGACAGTATAAAGCACCAGTAAATGCCAAGATTTCAAAAATCATTTTGCATCTGACATTCTCCTGGGTTATTTCATGTGAAAGATAAATGCACTATCTTCCAAGCAGTAATCTTATTTGGTACCAAAAGCATAACCAAGCAGTTCAGTTTGGAACAGGGTAACTTTCTTCCTTTTATGCTTGAAGGCTGAAGACAAAATTATTAAGCATTTTGCACGTACAAAGTGTAAGAGGAGTGACTGCTCTGCATAAATATATGGATTGGAAAATAAGAATTCTCTTCCTCAAAGAATAACATGACAGGCTTACAGCAGAGGTAACATGTTCATGCAGTAGGCATTACATTTTTGTAAAAGGGTGAAAAGCTACAGCATCGTGACTATTCACCTGTCTCTCTTGACTGGCCAACAGCAGAAGTGGAAGCACTGTTTGGGATTAATTAACACAAGACACAACTCCTAACTTTGCCTTAATCCAGCAAAGAGCTAAGAAGCTTGTTAGGAAAACTGCTCAAATGGAGAGCTTTTTTTCATGTGCACAACAGTTTGTGGAGCAGGAATGTAAAATCCACTAACAGATAGTGGAAATATGCTGCATTTTCCCTTTGGGAATTTCTCAGACAAGACTAAGATAAATGCTGCCTTTGACTGTTTAATTCACTTTTTGATGGGAGAACCACCTCTGGTGAGCATCAACAACATCCTAAAGCATCCTATCAGTCCTAATAACAGAAAAGTCCTTCATCAGCCCCTCATTTCTCTTCTTTTCACCTCCTTTCATTTGCTCTATATACTAGCAAAACTGTGCTTGGCAAAGACACAGAGACAAAAGATTAAATGCAAGTTGTGCTTGTTCTAACCTCTTGTGGGACTTAGAGAAGCTAATCAACATCAGATTCACTTGTATTCCACAGATCATTTTTGTTTGGCAGTATCTAATCATAATTTCAAGAAATCCCACTGGAATACAGAGTTTGGCAAACTCATCTTGGAACAGCTCATTTGGTGCAAACTTAGATTATATTTTAACTTCAATGATAAGAAATTACTGAGAAGATGACAAGCACAGTTAGTTTTAGATGCCATGAGCTGAAGAAAAGGAGGTAAGTTACCTAAAATGATCCTACCGTATTTTGCAACTTTGTCCTCATAAAATGCAAATTTCTGCAAGTGGATGGTTTGAAAAACCTAGTTTAAAAAATAAAGGGAAATAAAACACAGAAATCAACAAATACTGATGTTAATCTATGTTTTCTATTACAGCTTTCTTTACTCCATTCTTTACTGGTGTTTCTAAAAAAGAAGAAATTAATACAGCATTTCCTTTACTTTTTTGTGTTTGTAGCAAACAACAGAACTTTTAAATCTGGTTGTAAAAATCATCCTGGTTTGCATTTCTGCTCTGCTCAGATTATCACATTTCAGGCCACAGAACAGAGCAAACCATAACAATGAAGGGAAGGGTACCACAAATGCTCTGAAACTCTGGACTGATGGCAAAACCCCTTGAGTCACTTTTCCAGACAGAAGCTACACGCATTTGGGGTACCTTATGTTTAGCTGAATAATGGATCTTCCAGGTTAGCTGGTAAAAGGAAAAGAAAAATATTATTTCAGGTGAAAACGAAAGAGTTTTAGGAGGGAAAAATGTGGTAAAAAACAATAATAAATTTTAAATGCTGCTTCATATCCTTGTTCACACATATATAAATGGTGTATTATACCTGCATACCCGCATCACACTGTAAACAAGTGTCTCTTTCAAGTTAACCAGCACCACTACTAAAATATAAAGTTTAAGGTCAAATACCAGGATCTGATGCTTTTGCTTCCCAAAAAGAATCAACCTAAGCAGAAGCTCTGGGCTAGCCTAACATGCAGAAAGGAGAATTTTGCTGTTCCCAACTTATGTCTGCACTAGGGTCCTCCCTAGCTCTGAACACTCACATGCTGCAGCCACTGATTGACCTGCCAGGGAGTGCAGAGAGAGCCAAATGTATTAAACAACCTGCACTGTGTAGCTGCAGCAGCACAGCTCCCAGCCAGGGTAGCTCACACCAAGCTCCAGGTGGGGAGCGCTGGAAAGGAAAGCTGCAGGAGTCTGGCTTGGCTCCTCTGAGCACAGCCCACAGGGCCAGAAGCACGGCAAGGAGGCTCACATGGCAACAGCCCTTCCCAAGCCCTCACTTCATCTCAAGGGCAAATATAGGCATAAGCATCCTCTAGCTTTCATGCAACATAATATTTGGCAGAAAACAGGTTCTTTTGTTTTCTGCAGTGCACATATATGAAATACATTTGGCAAGAAAAAGGTACTGTACACCCACCCATTGCCCTGCCAGGCTGCTCCAGGCTACTCGAACAGTGTGACCGGTTTGAGTAGTCCTCCAATTCATCACATCAGTAAGCCAATTCTGATGTCAGTATTTCAAGGTCTCTATAATCATCAGTGACCACAACCTATGCATGAGATGAGAAAAAAAAAAGCCACCATATCAGCAGCAGTCAACAAAGCAAAGATATGCTAAAACACTTTTTCCAGTCTTACCTGATTTACTGCCTGGTAATAAACACTCTTCAGGCCATTTGTTTTCAGGCTGTGTCATCCTCTGTTGTCCATGCATTCTAAGGCATTGAATTCCCCTCTTCCAGTACATCTGTGAAGAGAAACATTTATGGAAATAAAGGGATATGATTTAGTCTCATATTCAGTGACCGAACAGTGGCTTTTGATACAGCATTTTGTTTTTTTTTCACTATGCCTAAGCCAGTCCTGCCCTCCAAGCTGTCTCAAAAGCAGTGAGTGTTATCAAAGACAAACAGAACAAAAAAAAAAGTCAGTAGAACCAAAGCAAACGGCTTCAAAAATACCTTTGATTGCCAATGCTTTTGGCTTGTGATAACATGGTAATATTCGAAAATTGGCCTGAATTTCTGTCAGAAGCTGTTTATCATTTTTCAGACTTGAAGGTTTCCTACCTAGGTAAAAATGCCAGTACTTGGAAATATCAAGCACATTATGTGATACCCTGTCTTGCAGGAAAAGCAACATGCATGCTGAAACTACTTGCTTAATTTCTATTTTCAGTATTGATACTCCCTGGCAGAAAGCAGGCAGAAGCCAAGTATAACAAATCCAATAGCTCTTCTCTGGAAGGGTAAAGACAGACTTGGTCAAACACTGAACTCAGCAAACATCAAGGGAAACACAGTGAGTGTGCCTGGGGAAAGATGGGAGCAGGTGCAGAGATGGAGCTATGAGAAACACCATAATTTCACTTAGAGATGCTGTGAGGAAGACTCAGTTTAAAGACTATTGCAACAGTACATTCAAGAGCAATAGCCTGACTTGAAAGCTACACACCATTGATTGACAGCTCTCTGAAGCACATTTCAAGTCCAGTTCCCTTCCTAATCCTTGTGTTAAATCCCTGGACTCAGTGCTTCAGAATGCCAATGCTTTGCCTACTGAGGGTACCCTGGAGGTCACTGTCATTTCCCCATTCCTTAAAGAGGTACTAAGACAATGTCATGGTCTCTGCAGGGATCTGAAATCACTGAATCATGTCCTCTCTGGAGTAATAAGAAACATAATATCAGAAATAGCATTTTCTACAGTGAAAAGGGAAGACAACTCTTAAGCAGTCCTCAAATTTACAGAAGTGACTTTTCCACTGCTCCTCTGATACAGCTTGCCATTTCTTCCTCTGCCTTATTGTCACCACAAATCTGGCACAACTCAGACAGCAGAAGTAATCCTTTAAGGGTAGTGAATGCAATATAAAATGTTCTCAAAAGTTCACAGATCAAGGTTTCTTAAAAATAAACTGGTAGAGCAAGAATCGGCACTCAAGGGCAGTCAATCAGATGTCTGAATTATGTCCTGCCTTTAAAATATACAGTAGATAATAGTTTTTAAATGGTCTCTGTAAAAGCTACTATGTGTACTGTACCTTGACATTAAGCCCACAGTAAAGTACTTACCTTCAGGATTGTTCCCATTTCTAGGTCTTTTGTTCAGCTTCAAACTAATCAGAGCAGCTGCTCCAGAATGTAAAAGGGAAAAAAAGCAAACATGATTTAGTGCCAGACCCACAGTGAGTGAAGGGCACACACCCATCACTGCAGGCAAGTACCACGCCAGCCAAAGGAAAATGAACCTGAGCAACAGAGGGAAGGCGAAAAGGAGCCCGTATGCAATAGCTCATTAATGAGAGTGTGTACAAGGCCTGTCTGACATCAGGGAGGTTGTTACAGGATTGCAATGGCATTATGGCATATATATACAGACAAAAGAAGCCATTAGCTTCAAAGAACCACTTACTTATCCCTTTCTGTAAAAAGCAGTGGGCCCTGAGCTCGTAAAGTGCATAAGCGCATTCTCAGCTTTGTCTGTTGGTGGATCCAGACCAAAGTGTCTGATGGTGACAGCTGTCCCTGAGGCAACAATGTCTCCTGCAGGGGTGAGACTTCTCCCTGCAAACTCTTCACCCAGATACCAGTGACCAAGAGCAGGCTACTCAGTTACAAGAGCTAGGGTGCTTGAAACAGCACTTGATCCTACACAAGCTGGGAAGAAGAGACTGAGTATCTTCCATCATTTCCATGGCCAGCAGAATACCTTGGGGTATTCATTCAGCCTGGTGTCCTTGCTGCAACAGAAGAATCTCAAAACAGCACTAGTTTCTTCTAGTTCCAAAGATTTTCCTTATGATTGCCTCAGGACTTACATCAGAGCTCAATTTTCACTGACCCATTCCTTTGTGAAATTCTCCAATTACCTGCCATTCTGCACACCCAGAGCTGGGGCTCTTCCCCCTCCTCTTGTCTCATTTGTGGGCAGGCTGAAAACAGTTTGCCTGTTACATGAAGATCTCTTTGGTTTCTTCCTAGGAAGTTCACTCTTGGCAGATTCTTCAGTTCTTGGCTGGACCTGGCAGCTGATCACTAGCCTGGTTTGAATATGTGGCCACTGCAGAGCTGGGCCATTTCTGTATAAGATTCTCTTTGGGGACCAGAGAGATCCCTTAGCAAACAGCAGTGCCTTTGGGCCTCACCTGTGCTGCTATCGATCAGACACAACTATTTACATTAGAGATTGCACCTTGCTTATTTATTAAAGTGAAGATTTGCACCACTTCAGCAGTGAACAAAGTAGGAAAAAAGAAACTTGACAACAGAAAAGCATGGGGTAGCCACATGAACAAGCATGGGGCAGCCACACGAACACAGATGTGAGCCCAGCCCAGGCAGGAACACCATTTCACACTGCCCAGGGACAAGGCTGCAGCTTCACAGTGTCCTATGGACATGCATTCACCTTCCAGCACATTCAGCCTGCAGCAAACCCAAAGGACACAGAGGCTCACCCAGGCGCTGCTGAGGGTTGGGTCTTCTTGAGTTACACCTCCAGCCTCTTCCAGTGTGACTTGTTCACCCTCTGCTCACTGTCCAGCCAAGCTGAAGATGGTGACAAACACCACTGTCTCCCTGCTCTGGAGATGTCTCCTCCAACACTGGCAATTCATCCTCGTGAGGGAATGCAGATCTGGCCCCTTAGCATGTCATCTCATGTTTTTCACTAGGAAACTTAGATTGCACGTATCTAATTAATGGAAAACAGGGATAAACAAGCAGATTGCTTACCTCAATAATGTGCACAGCACCTGCAGGGCTACTGTATAAAAATCACAAAGAAATAAAACAGAATGGGTAAAAAGATGCAGACAGGAGTACACAATCTGTAGCTTACCTTGGTGATGACTAAAAACACCTTTCCACCAGGACTGAAAAGAAGGAGGTTATTCTTGGCAAATGAGTATAATCCAAAATTTTTCAGCCATCTGTAAATAACATTTACCTGGAGCAGCTTTACATAATTAACTGACTTCCTCATGTGCAATCCACAGACCCTTCTGCATAGAGAGGGAATAAGTTGCTCAAAATAAAGACAGGGGAGGAATAAAAAAAAAGCAAACCAGAAGCTCTCCATTAATTTATTTACATTTCTCCCATAGGCAATTTCTTCAGAATCCCCCAAATTCCATGAAGTCAAGCATCTGCCTTCCTTGCGACTTAGCTTACTGAAAGAATCATTACCTGGGCAAACAATCCTCTCTCTAAGCAGCTTAGCATGTTTGTGTAAATGTTTGAGCTGCTGTAAAGAGGCAAGAAAATCATGCCATATCCTATTTAGAAATTGTCGTGTTATTCTGAGTCCCTCAACTGTTTGCACAACCAGACGGATTGATCAACACTCTCTGGGGTGGCTATTTTGGGTGACATGACTCATGTCTAGCAAAAGGTTCAAAAAACTGGGAATGTAAAGTATTTCCAATTCAGTGATCTTAATAATTAGATGCAAACCCAAGTCCTTTGAATGACTTGATTTGTATTTAGTAGGAACATTAGTGAAAACGATGATCAAAAAACATTGTTAAGCTGCATTTGAAAATTAAAATGGCCAACAATGCCAGCACACTGAATTCCCCTGCCTGTCCTCTGTGTAAACTAGCTGATTGTAAAACAAACAGCAGAGTTGTTTCTGTTCACTTCTATATTCAATAGATGTCCATTTTCACTACTAAGCAGAATTGGTTGAGACACTTGGCATTTTACCTTCCTCCTCTTCTTCATCGGGTTCTTGTTTTATTTTCCTAAGCACCTGGGGGAATATTTCTCCCTCACAAAAGGAAAAAATAAAAGCTACAAAAAATACAGTAACTTTCTGTTCAGAAGTCTCTATGGGACTGAAGGAGACCAGTGACCAAAATTTAGCTCTACAATAGCTTTAGAAGTACTCCACTCATATTGCAGCTAGAGTTCTTCACTCAAAATAAACTGGAGGACCAGGTTCTTTACTGGTTTACACATGGACTTCAGTGATTGCTTCAGAAATCACCAGGGACATTCAGGCCTCAGTGTTACTGCATCTGTCCAAACCCTTTCTGAGGAAATAAAACATTTTACCTTATCAAGTGTCCTAGCATTCCTGCAAAGCCGTGCAGTGATCATCATCTCAGATTTAATTGTACTAATGGGATGAAACTAAATAAACTGCTAGCTTACAGTGACTGTTTCCTGATTGTTATTTGCATCTTTTCAGTCACAACAGTGCTACATGACTGAAAACAACTTAGAACCAAACCCTCCAGTGAAAAATTCACCAGATGCTCTAATGGGCCTGACCCTCAGTGTAAGACACACTCCAGAAAGAAGACTCAGTAAATATGTGTGACTGAAATACCCCAGATAATATGAAGCATGCAAAAGAGATGTAATCAGTTTTAGAACAAAGTAAAACCTGCAGTCATTTATCCTACTTCCATTAATATCTAAAGATAAATAATATCATGCATTAAGTATTTCCATCACTTTTGTTCCAGTGGCAACAATCTTCCAGTAAGTACTAGAAAGCAAAAATAAACATCAGTGTGTGCAAAAACAATCATAAAAGAAAACAAGCAAACAACCAACACACAGTACAGTACATTTGCACTCAGCACAGATTTTCTAGTCTGTTTCTCTTTCAACGGGGCAAAGGGTGAGTTTTGGCAACTCCATCAAGTGAACAGAAGTAGAGATAAGGCAGGTTCTTTTTTGCTCAGAAATCAGTTTCATCATCTGCATCCCAAATACAAAGTCAAACACACTCTCCATTAGATAGGCCCTATCTCCTTTGATAGAAAGAGCAAAACACTTGCTAGATCAGAACAAAACAGGAAGACTGCTTTCTCAAGCTAGCCGATTCGAAGGAAAGTATAGCAAACTATTGTGAGTTTAGTATTTCTAAGCCTGCGCAAGTCATTTCAGAGCACATGCTTTAACAAGCCTCATCAGCCTTTACCCTGCTTAGCACTTCTTAGTAGGCATAAGGCAAAGGAATATAGTTCAGAAAGCTAAATGGTGTTCGTGGTATAGCCTTCACTTCTGAAATACAGCCTTCTCTGATTTCTAGCTAAAGCATGTAATGAAATTGCTTTTAAATGAACTGATCTAGTGTGGTATGTAAAATCCTTACCAGTTTTGTATCTCAACACAGGATGCTGTGGAACTGAGATCTACAGGTTAAGATACCAATCTTGCAGGGTATAAAAAGAATTAATTTATCTATTTCAAGCTTGTAATCTCTGAGTTTCATTGACCATCACCTTTGTGTAGTGCAAACACACAGTGAGGAATAATCCTGCTGACCCACTCTGTGTCATTCATTATTATACATCCTTCTATCACACTCGTGTATTAAACTGCTCTTGGAATTAAGTGGGGCTTATCTTGCCTAATAATTGTCCAGATGAAAGCCCCCTTATGTCTGTAATTATTTCAGCTGCTTTTTCTGGACCCCTTTCATTTTCAGCTCTAGCCTTATTTGAAAGGAGAAGATTTTGCATCCATTTCTCCAGCTGCAGAGGAGCAGTAATAAGAAGGCCCAAAACAGGAATATAATAAGCAGGGAGGCTCCCATGTTATTAATATTTGTTTCATGCTGGTATCGAGAGGCATCAGCCGAGCCTGAGTCCTATTGTGATAAACTACACGGCCATTAATACATGACAGTCCTTGCTCAAAGGTCTGCATCATGAGGGATACAGGGATCTCAGGGAGGGAGAATTCATATTGCAAGTTTACTTGTCTAATGCAAACTCATTGCCTTTCAACTTGCCAGTGGATGCAGCCTGTGCTCAATGAGAGAATGGTGAATATTTGATAATGAGAGCACTTACATTTCATCCCCCACAAAGGGAGCTGGTCCCTGCTGTTGCAGATCCATGTGCAACCTTTACCACAAAGTTACAGACAAACCCTTCACAGCATCTACGTCTACACACGGTCAAAAAATGGCACTGAGACATCACATACTAAAGAACTACCATGCTGGCAGTACCAAGGAGCAGAAAAGCTTAGTCTTCAAGGGAGGAACATGCCTGCTGAGCAGTTATGGAGAAGACAAGCATAGATCCCATACTCATGTGTAGTGATCACATTAAAGCATGGAGCATTTCAGTGACCAGAATCACTACATTCCAGGCCCTGAGGAGAATGGGCTAGGTATCAAATGGCCTGTTTCCAAAAAATGCCCATATTGGTAATGCCTTCAGAGAGAGAACATTTCAGAAGCATCAAGTAGATAAATAGAAGTCTAAATTTGACTTAGAAGGTGATAATCAAAGCACCTAAATGACTTGAACACAACAACCTGGACCTTACAAGCTCTGCTGCTTTCTGCTCACACCAGCTATGTGCAAGGCCCAGGACAAGCCATTGCAGTGCCCGAGCTCATCCTTCTCCTCCCACCTGGCAGATGGTTCCTGCTCTGCCACCTTCTCCTCAACAAGCCCCTTTGTCCTGTGCCACAGGGGTTGCCTCCTGCTCACCTCCCTGCTTTAAGCTGGAGAGTCCGCAGCAGCCCCTGGCACCAGACGGGAGTATTTGCCTGCATTTGTCCGCTGGAAACAGTTTGCTCTGAAACAGCCCTGTTAGAACAGGAAAAGGCAGGATGCTTGCTATATGGCACAAAGATGGCTCTACAGCAACTCTGCTCACTACGCACATCTTTGTAGCAGAGGAAACAGAGCAAGGCCAAAGGAGCACTTGGAAGTAGGCAAAGAGCTTCACCAGTGAAAGAGCACCAGTCTTGCCCTTTGAGAACAAGGACTCTCTTGCCCTTTGAGTACACTTAGAGAACATAAAAGCAGACAGAGTAAAATAGCAAAACCAGTGATGGAGGAGCTCCTTGAGTACAGTTGCTAGCCCTTGATTGTTTTTCTTGATTAAAGGCCTAATATTAGAAGTAGCCACTTATCAAAGATGCAGGCAACAGCATTTTCATGAGTTCCCACAAGCTCAGATCTTACACCCGATTTCCTTTAATGATTAATGAAAAGGTTTTATCTCCCTTGCTAGACAGGTCAGCTGTCCATAATGACTGTGATGTTGATCAAAGCCCAGGTTATTCAAGGATCCTTCTCTCCCCACTGCCCATCCCTTTCTAATTTCTGATTTTTGGCAGGTCCGCCTCCTTCACTTGCCTGTACTATACCACAGGCATATTTTTAAATGTGAAATAGCAGGTGGGTTCCTAATGCACAATCAGAAATGGAACACATGTGAACTGCAATGCTGCAGGTCATAATTCCCATGTTTCAGGGTGAAAATAGCTTAATATGATCTTAATACAATTACTCAATTATAAATTTGTTTGATTCTTGGGCTTGCACATATGTTTCACATGACACTGCCAAATCAACCAGGCACATCATCAAAAGCAGTAATAAGGAGTGTATTTATCAGACATTCTGAAATGGATCATAAACTGTAGACTTTGGGAGAGACAAAGGATAGAGAAACTGCTGAATAGAAGCAGTATTTGTGCCCTTAATAAGACATGGCACTGTACTTAATTCTGTTTCAGAACAAATGCATTAAACATTTATTATACCAAATGTTAGTTTAAAGCAATCATTAAAATCACTTTTCTCTTTGTCCACTGGAGATCAGTTATTCATTTAAAGTTGATGAGGCTTTCCTAATTTCAACATCATTATTTCTATGCGCACATAACAGGAGCCATTATATCTTAGATTCACACAGTAATGTTGCTCCATTTATTTCTCGCACTTTCTATATCCTGTTGCAAACCTTTAACACTAATCATGAACATTTCATTTAAAAATGAGTCTCTTAATGACCGTCTTCTGGAAATACATGTACAGCATGAACAAGGGCGGAAAGCCAGCTTAGAGAGAGGCACACAGATTTATCATTCCTGAGCCAGATCATTTCTGCTCTTTTCTTTTTCTTCAGACTTAGCTTAACTAGTCATTCATCCTAGGTCTTTGGGCTTCACTATTCACCAAGCTATTTATTTCCCATCCTAGCTGAAGGTGAGGATGTGGGCCCGCATTTTGCTGTTAACACCTGTGTTGTCCCAAAGTATAACCCCAAAGGAGCTGGAGGCTGGTCTACCTCTTGCTGATGCCTAGTGGCCGGAGTCGAGGGACCAGCTCAGCTGGCTGTTGGTCCCACGCTGCCTCACCAGCGCAGAGGCAGAGGCAGTGAGCATCCATGGTGATGCCTGGGCTTTTCAGAAGACAAGCACAGGACAGGCAGGCTCAGGCACTGGTCTTTGCTTTTGCCCAGCACTGGGCTGACTGGAGGAGAGCAGGGATGACACCTTAGTTAATAATGAACTGCTGAAAAGGGCAACTGAAGCCTTTACCTCTCCAAATACATTAATTTGCAGTAATTAACATACCTATTTTACCAGATTAGGACTAAGAAAATTGCTGCCATCTACTGCTGGAAGGCAACATGTGAATGCTGAAAACCTCTTTGAAAAAAAAAACAAACCCAGATATGAACTACAATTACCTTGAGAAAAATTATTTCTAGTCCAATCCTAGCTCTGAAAACAGGGGGGGAGGAATGAGGTGTCACATGCAGGCAAGAGGGACGTGACCCTGCAGTTTGGTGGTCTGGGTATCCATCTGGGCACAGTCAGAGTGCTCTTCTTCCTCTGTAAATAAACATTTCTCATTAACAGAGGAAGAGAAATAGTAAGGCTACCAGGGCTGTTTCATACTACACTGTGCAAAGCTGTATTTTAGATACATCCCCCAGCACCTGAACAACTAGCTGTGACACACAGCCACCTCTCATCAAAGGAACAATGGCTTAAACCTTGGGGAAATCTTTTACCTTGGATTCCCCATTTGCCTAAATTTAGGAGGTCTTTTTCTCCCTTCTCCAAATTCAGCTTTATTCGTTTATAACAACAGTTATAACACGTCACTGCTGGTTTGGGGAGGTTAATCCAGTGAAGATGTTACATTGTCAGGGATTCATAGATAAACTCCATACAGGTCAGCAGGCAGGTATGCCTCATGAGGGAGAGAAGACAGATCTTACATGGAATGGACATAAGAGTCCAGAATAAGTCTTATATTCATTCAAAGACTTGAGGGTGGGGGCAAGAGTCCACAAACTGAAATTCCTATGTCCTGTTTCCAGCCCCTGTGCCCATCAGGTGACTCTTTGCCACAGTCACTCTCAAATCCATACTGATGTTCTGTACCAACTGTATATTCTCCCTCCAAACATTTTCTTCAAGTCTCTTAGTTCCTGCAGCACCAGGACCTCTGGGGATTTAATTTCCTTGTACTTATATGAAAGCAGTGTGACTCCATCAACCTCCCTCACTCTCCCTAGCATGCTTCTTCTTTAAGGGCTAATTTATCCACTTCATTTTCAAGCATATAATTGTCTTCTCCACATATGCCCAGCAGCCTCAGGAATCCTGCTTCCTCTGCTCAGTCAAATGCCCTCTGTACACTTCACCCCTGCTTGTGGTTTTGCTCGAATGTCACCATTTCAGCACTCTCTCCCCCTCTCTGAATCAACTAACAAAAAATTTGATGAGAGGACAGAGGAATATCTTTGTTACACAATGAGATCCATGCAGGGGTCCTATTCCTTTAAACACACCATGGTTTTGTCTGATTTTGCACGAACTTGCACACCCAACAGGAGCGTTACTTTTGCCTTAGGTGAGCTCCACTGCCTTTCACATTTGCCCAATTTCCTCACTCTATTCTTTCTCCATGATGAAGAGTGAGCAGCATGCTCTAACTTTCCTCTGGGGCAACCACTACCTTTGCTGAGCACCAAGACACGTGGCTGTGGCAGAGCACCTTTCACAAAGTCACACCCAAGTCTTTGTCCTACAGCAAAAACCAATGTCAAATTTGCCCAGTCCAGCTCAGCAGTGGTCTCCCCAGAGCAGCCACTGCTGTTCAGCTCCTTTGTGAGAGCAGAGGTGCCAGCACCCATCTGCCTGCATGACTCCACTGGTAGCTCACAAGGAGAGGACAGGCTGACAGAAAGGAATAAGACCAAATTAGACATGTCCGAATTACAAATAATTTTTCATTTCCTCTTAATTCTTAGAACCATTTTACTCTTCTCCTGGACACAAAGCAGCTAAGCAGCACTTACACCTCAGCCTAGACCTCTGAGCAGTAGTAATTAAGAGGGTGAAAAGCAGTAATTTTCTTGATTAGCTCTCTTTCTACTGTACACACATCATGCACAGCATGTTGATTCATGTCAGCAATTAAGGCTTACTCTTTAATCTCAAACACTTTCATTAAATAGCTGATAGTCAAAAGTATCTGAAATACCCAAAGCACTCTCTCCATTCCCCACCACCAGTGGTAAAAAAAGGTTGCAAGAACTCAAAATAAAGCCAAAAAACCCCAACACTTTCTGAAATACATTTCTACAAGTTTAGATACCAGAGAGCAGAGACAGCAGGTACCACACACAGGGACACTGCCCTGGACCAATGTGCTTTTCTGGGCTCCCTCTCCTCCCAGCTCTTGTGATGTCTGACACAAGGCAACTAAGCCAGCAGAAGTCCAGGTTTATACAGAGAGACAGGCAATTGCCCTCCACCCAAAAATAGTGTCTACCTGGGGGCACCACAGAATAAAGACACCCGATATCTGCAATTTCAGACACTCCTAAGTACGAGGGCTTAAGGCTGGGCATTGCAGCCCCATCCAGCTGCAGCTAGGGACAGAAAACAGGAAGGTTTCTGACATGGCAAGGTTTGGTTTTCTGTCTTTTCCTACCACAGTCAGAAGGTGACCTGGGGGTGTTGGTCAGCAACTAGATGAACATGAGCCAGCTTGTGCCCAGGCAGCCAAGAAGGCCAATGGCATCCTGGCCTGTATCAGCAATAGTGTGGCCAGCAAGACTGGGGCAGTGACCATCCCCCTGTACTCAGCACTGGTGGGGCTGCATATCGAATCTTGTGTTCACTTCTGAGCCCCTCACTACAACAGACATTGAGGTGCTGGAGTGGGTCCAAAGAAGGGCAGTGGAGCTGGTGAGGGGCGTGGAACACAAGTGTGATGAGGAAAGGCTGAGGAACTGGATTAGTCTGGAGAAGGGAAGGCTCAGGGGAGACCTTATCCCTCCGTACAACTGCCTGAAAGGAGGATGCAGCGAAGTGGGGGTGGTCTCTTCTCCCTAGTAACAAGTGACAAGTCAAAAGGAAATGGCCTCAAGCTGCACCAGGGAAGGTTTAGACTGGGTATTAGGAAAAATTTCTTGACTGAAAGGGCTGTCAAGCATTGGAACAGGCTGCACAGGGCAGTGGTCCCTGGAGATATTTGAAAGATGCATAGATGAAGCCCTTAGTGACATGTTTTAGTGGTGGACTTGGCAGGCAGTGCTGGGTTAACGACTGGACTTGATTTTAAAGGTCTTTTGAACGATTCTATGATTCTATGTTTCCCTCAGGTAACTTGCCTGGGATGATTCAATGCAAGACAGCTGTTTCCAGGAAAAAGCCCATTCAGCTAAGCCAGCTGAAAGTGCTGCTAGTGTCAGCTGAACACATGGCTTTAGTAGCACGTTGTTCCTCTCAGCTAGTAAATCTTCCACGTCACTTGTGAACTTGTACTCACAGTGCTGAAGAATCCAGTTAGCTCAGCAAGCCCTGCTGTGCTGCTAATCAGCAGAGGAGCAGGTATGTATCTATCCCTGTAAGTACAGACAGATTTAAGCATGTGTTTAACAGCTTTTCTGAACCAAGACTCTCATGCAGAATGAGGTGCCTGAATAATGTCTCCCCAGGAAGACAAAACCATAGAAGTCTTTTTTTTCCTCCTAGGAAAACCATCAACAGTCTTTCAGTGACACAGAAATCAGCTTAGCAGAAGCATTTCTGTCAGGTTATCCCACAAGGAGCATTTCAGCTGTATCACCCAGAGAACGTCTGCACAATATTACCCTGCCAGGAAAAAAGTCTGCATTTTCCCAAAATAAAAGTTTTTATAACCTTTTGCTGACAAGGAAGTAATAATTACCCACACCGGAGCATACCACTGGAGTTCCCTTGACAAAGGTTTATTTATATATGTTTACCATGGAATTAAAAAGAAA
Organism: Forpus xanthops; assembly: GCA_032466535.1. Classification (NCBI taxonomy): domain Eukaryota; kingdom Metazoa; phylum Chordata; class Aves; order Psittaciformes; family Psittacidae; genus Forpus; species Forpus xanthops. The sequence continues at coordinate 19,604 of JASSUY010007730.1, forward strand.
AGTGATGAATGAAGTGCTGGTAGATTTCTTTTACTAAAAGAGCTACAGCGCAAAGGTAAAAAAAAACCAAACCACAAGTCATAGGGAAACCAGAGCACCTGAAATCATGAATATCCCAGCAAAGCAAGCAGCCATAGGACAACAGATGCTGCCAGGGACTTAGCTGCCCCAAACAAGGATGTGTGCAACTGCAGCACGGAGGTGAGCACGTCATACCATAAAGTGTGACCTACTGATAGAGCACGGGGCTGATACTGCCTCGAGTTTAACTATGCTGTGTCTTCTTTGCCAGACAGGATTCTTGTGGGAGTATGCTAGGGCTGAAGGAGAGGAAAAACAAGAGCAAGACTTGCAAAGCTATTTTCCAAGCTCTGCTGTGGCATTCTTCCCACTGATCTCCCTTTTAAGTGATATTAAAAATCTGATATAGTGCCAGAAATTATATACAAAAAGTGGTTTAATATACTTATTAGTCTGCAAGCAGAACATCCCAGCTAATCACAAGGCTAGTGCTGTGGTGAGATGAAAGCAAACACTGATCTTTAAATGCTTTGTTTGGTTTGCTTTTTTGTAGTCTAGTTATTGTCATAGGAGTCTCATCACATGAATCAAGACCTCTAGTCCCATACCTCTTTTATAAAAACAGAGCGTTACAGTGTTAGAGGTTCTTCTTGGATGAGTATTACTCTTTATTTGTTCACCTTCCCCATGAATATCTGTTTCTCTTGATACTCATCACGTGTTAGATGTGCTTATTGGTCAGGGGCTGGATGGGTAGGAGAATCATTTATATCACTCTGGTGTCTTTGTGGGATTCACACAAAATTATTAAAACCAACTACTTTTAAGACCCTGTATAGAGAAGCCACCAGGGGAACTTCTCTCTGTGCACACAGAGATGCTAAACATTGTCATCCTGCCTGGGCAATGTTCTTAGTTGTCTGTGCTTTTGTGTGTCTCCGTGCTCAGAGAGATAATTCACCAACTTTGCTGGTGTAATGAAAGTTGTCAATATCCCTCTGATTCTGGCACTGGGCAGTAAAGCAGAACATGCACAACTCCAGTGCTACTGCCTCAGTAGCCAACCAAGCAAGCAAGGCCGCGCCAGGATCATAGCCAATGATTTATCCAAGACTATGGCTTACCTTTAGGTACTTTGTTGCTGATCTTGGCACTCAGTTCCTTTCACAAGCTGAAAAAAAGCCGAGATTCCCAGAGCACTGGATATCCAGAAGATACAGATATGTCTTCACCATGGTCAAGAAGTTTCAGTATCTTGGTAGTTTCCTTTGGTTTGGGGCCTCCTTCAGGTACTCAAGCTGGAAGAAGCAAGAAATGGTTTTCAGTCCTTGTTTCAAGGCCCATTTAGATATTGGACACAAAATGGCTCATGATAAAAAAAGCTCTGGGTCAGGGATATACCATAGCTCTCTCCTAGGAGTGCTCTGATTACCAGGCTTTAGGGGCACAATGTTTTTTTTCTTGGGCCCAGTGATTCCCAAATTATTCTGACCAGCACCCCAGCTTGGGGTTGTGCCAGCTCCCTCTGGAGGGCTGGGACCACAGAGGCTCCTTCTGATCAAAGAGGAAGTATGGCTTTCTTGCCACAAAGGAAGGAAGAGAGGTGAAAGCTGGGTCTCTTCTAAACCAAATCTCTGCCTCTAGGCTAGGTATAAGGTGACATTTCCCACTCTGGGAGGCACATCTTGGCAGCCAAGCACTTCAAAGCACAAATGCAGGTGCCTACATACCACTACAGATAAGTCACTGAAGCAAAACACAGGTGATGAAAAGGATGAAAGAGATCTGTGTCCAATTCTCCTAGAAGGTATAGGCAAGGACAGGCAAGTGCTGGGACATTAGCACTGTGATGGAAGGCCAGGCTCTTGAGGTCTTTGCTGTTACAGTCCTGAGCACTGCCTTATTCATGACAACCACGTCTGATGGGAGCATTGTCTAAATAAGGACTGTAGCATCAGGCTTGAAATTTCCATAAGAAATGATCATAACACTTGGCAGAATAATGTTTCATGGCTCCACTAGATTATTTACATCTTTGATTCCTCCCAGCAGTCTTGTCAAATGAGTATAGATTTATTATTTTAATTACCTCAAGCTTGTAGAGATGTAAGCATCTGTTATAGGTGTTCAATAAGTATTAGAACAGCAATCAATTTTTTCTTAAACAGGGAAGTGATTCATGGTGCTCTGTGAATAGAGAAACTCACTACAGTCGATACCAGAAAGACACTTTGAAAGAAAGCAGGAGGCTCTTTAATTAGCTCCTAATTAATTCTCTTTAGGAAGTCTAGATGAAGCATAACATTTAGGAACACTAAAAGTTATTTAATTACAGGATTTGGTGTGTTATCCTCAGATCTTTCATTGCCAAAGCAGCAGTATTTTCTGATCTGCTTCCCAGCAGGGCAGCGTTTATGGATTATCTATACAACTGGTGCTGAACATCCTCTGCCCACATGGCTTTCCTGCTTATGTAATAGATTTATCAGTTAGCAGTGGTGGACCATCGGAAGAATTCAGACCAGAGCTTTGCTTTGATGTGATTTGAGTCCTCCTTGGACATTACTTAATACTGGTAAAATCAAAGAGGAGGAGACTTCCAGGTTTGACTTGGCACAAAGGGCTCCATTAAAAGAACATGTCCTGTGGAGACCACAAATAGATCTTGGAGCACCAGCTTTTATGTCTAGCATCTATCCTGAGGTGAGTAAAAGTACAAATGTTCATCTCAAGTTGTCCCACATGTGGTATGCAACAAACCTTTAAGAGGAATCTGTGCTACTGGCACAGCACAGATGTATTTAAACAGAAAAATATCCCTCTTGAAATATTATGAGCCACTGCCCTGGAAAAGAAAGGGAATAGGTCTTTGAAGGTAGCAAGGCTTCATTTCATGCAGAACAATAAAGTACCACAACAATAACAGATGCTTATCCATTCTTTCAATCTGTCCTTAGAGACTTTTAAAGGATTAGAGAAGTGGAAGTTGAGCCAACTAAGAAAGTACAGAATGCACTGAAGACTAAAAGGACAATCATGGTCCTTTTTAATCAAGTTTTATAAGAGAAAGAGACCTGCCTCAATATGTGTGTGAGAGAGAGAAAGATTCCTGCAGTCTTCACAGTAAAATCTCACCCTTCTGGAATTCTACATGGGAAAATTCAGCTTTAATTTTGAGAAATAAAGGAATTTATTCTAATTGCTGTAGATTGTAAATCCATCAGACCAAAGACACAAGTGACCTAAAATCCCTAGGAAATTAACAGCTCTTTTATGCCAGCCCTTGATGTTGCCTACCTGTAAAAGAGATCATCTCTGCCCAGCAGTCTTACCCTTTCCAGAGTCAGGTTTGACTCAAGGTTCCAAAACTTTAGCCCATAACTAAATCTGCCAGCTGAGGAGCTAACCCAAGGATTGTTATTACTTACTTACTGTGGCCAGTCTTATATGGAATTTTATATGAGATTTAAGCTAGAAAGGAGTAGAAATTTGTAGATAAGCATACATCCTATGAAAAGGATGCAGCAGGAAAATGAGACACAGATCTGTTTACAAGAGAAACGGATGAAAGGAGCATTGATGCTCATCAAGTTAATGAGACAAAGCCAGATGTCTAAATAGAGAAGGGTTTAATAGGACATTGAAAGATGCAGTGAGCAAAAATAAGTACTACAGATCTCATTGCTGCTCTCCACCAGAAACCAGGTAGCTTTTGGCTCAAATTATCCCCAAAGACAGTGATAGGAATATTGCTCTCTCCTGCACAACAGATTTCATCAGTTCCCAAACCTCAAAGTTAACCCCTCCTGCAATCTACAGATAAAGTCAATAATCTTAGGAAGGAGAATACAGATGGAAAAACAAAGGCCAGCTACCAGTCATAATAAATTCACCATCAGTTCTAAGAAAGCCTTTGGCTATGCACCAAGCAGATGAAAATTAATACACTGGATTTGTCAATTGGTAGAAATTTAATACTGGATGTAATCCCTAAATCTGTTCCTTATACAGAGTTACTGATACAATGTAAGTGCAGTTTGCACACCCCACAACATCAGTGACATTCCCATGGGCTTCAGAGACTTTGCATGAAACCAGCTATACTATAGTACTCTGGAAAAAAAGAGGAGAAAGCTGGATTCCTGTCATTCTTGAGGTTCATTCCACAGCTGTAGCCAGGAGTAAGTGTGTTTCTCACACCAAACCTTGGTCATATTTTCCCAATAAACAAATTGATAGTATTAGGTCCAGAAGAAAATGCATGCCTCTAATGGAAATACATAAAACTAAAGACATGTTTTCAGTGCTAGAAGCATGAGATAGACCCACAATTCCACTTCTTTCCACTTCCACCATTTTTTCCTGATTACAGAAGATGCTCTGGGCACAGGAGCACAGAGCCTTCTTTTTCTGAAACTCAGGCTTAGTTTGCAGGACCAGTAGTTTTGAAAACTATTACAAGACTGAGCAAATGTTTATTGAGGAAAAAAAGGTGAAACACCATGGGATTGTCCCTCTTTTGCCTTTTTTTTTTTTTGCTGGAACTGCACACTGTTACTTTCTTTTTTGATTTTTTTCCTTGCAACTGAATCTAATTCTTCTAATTCAGGACCATAAAACCTAGCGACAAAAAGAATCCTAAATTACCAAAGGCAAGAAACAAACTCTATACTTAGCTGTACTGGTTATAGCGATTTCCATAGTAATTATGTTATGCACATCATCTAATATCTTGTCTAGAGTGAATTCTCTACTTCATTTTAGCACCATCCTAGGAACATATATTTAAGAAGTTATAAGAAGGAAACAATTGCCTTGGGGAGTCACACTTGCAACCGTGTTCTAAATTTTAGAACAATACTTCTAAGAAAGCAGATTTTCTTTTATGAGCAACATTATTAATTGAGAGCAGGAAACAGAATAGGGATTTTTTTGTTAGTCTCATCTCCTAAGTGGAAGCAGCACTGTCTGTGCCCTCTGTCCACCCACACCCAGGAATCACTGAACTTGCTGAGCAGTTTAATTTAAACCCAGCAAAAAGTGAGACATTCCAAAAGATATTAAGCTCCCATAAGTTTGACAAGAGTAAATGCATACAGGAGTCAGAGTCATACTAAATCACACAAAGGAAAAAAGAAAGCACCACCAACTTTGCTTAATAAGAGAAGATAATATATTTGAGGGGCAAAGCCCTCCTATTCCTAACCTATGCAGATCTCTACTGCCTAATGTAATTCAGATAAGAAGTCATTCAAACCAACATAAAAATTTGGTCACTGTAGTCATCTTGGCAGCTGGTAAAGAATACAGAAAAACAATATATGCTCTCTAGCTTATAATCTAGGTCAATTATTTACTTAACACAGTGTCATGAACCTTTTTTCTGTCTCTAGCAATGCATGGGCTGAATGTGCATGGCTTCTACCTTGCTTTTGTGATGCTGTGTTCTTGAATCATTGCTTTCAGTCAGCAATTCCAAATATCAATAACCATGTAAAGAAGTATCTTGGTGATTTCTGCAGGAGCTGAGTTTACTTAGTGCCTCCCAAGGGCTTGATTGCAGTGCCTGCAGTGGGGTCTTCAGTGGAGAAACCTTCTACTGTTCTGTGTAATGAATGAAGTAGTGAATTAATCAAGTAGCACTGAAATGCAAGCTAATTAGTAACAAATTTAGTTCATGATCTCTGACTGTTAAGTAACAGCTCTTAATTTCAATGCACTTTCACAGACTTGCCAACACTTCCTCCATTTCTTTGAGGAAAAAGAATCCTCAAATAAAGTAAAACTGTGCAGCCTCACGAAGAAACCAGAAAAAAGATCAGCATCCAAGATGCTTGTTCAAAGTGTAGGACACCCAATATGAAGTCCATCATGGCACAACTGAACCAGCCACCTTTCAGCCAAGCACCACAAGTTCACTGGCTCCTCAGAGGTGGACTTAGCTCTCTTCCAGAACCATGCTGTGGTCCTGAACAATCTTCCCCACTAAGTGCCTGTATGAGATCTTAAGACCTATGCAGTTGTCCAGAGAAGACCATCAGATACAGAATGTGGTGCCTGACTACATTCCACATTCCCATACTCCTTCCAGTGCAAGCAGGGATGGGACCCACTGCTTTTCTGTGACCCTTTGAAATATTACAGAGCTTGACTCACCCCCAAATCAAAATGACTCAAAGGTGGCATTTCTTCAGCGTGTCACTACTGTACCTAAGAAACATTTTAATGAGAAGCAAAGCCGCATTGGTTCAGGTGATTTTCAAAAACAGGGGACAGCATCTGCAGATGAAAGTTAACAATCTCAGCAGATGAAGCAGACAAGAGCCATGAGGCAAAATAACAGCATAAGACTGAGAACATTCTTAGGGTTGTAGTAGATACAGAACACAGGTGCCCTGGCCCCCAGCCCTATGCTTACAGTAAAACATCACTATGTCAGGCACACAGATGCTGCAGTTTTAAGCCTATCAGTCTTCACGTCAGGTGTTACCTCAACTAACATGAAGCGAAGCTGCTATGGTAACTTTTCCCAAATTTCTCTCTTTTTCTTTGCCTTGCCAGTCTCACTAGGAAGTAGTCCACAAACAGTGGTGCATCGGGGCCTTTCTGTTTGCTCCTCTTCTCAGAACTTTTGTCTCATCTTGCTTTACTGTATACAAACAAATCTCATCCAATTACAGGTGAATATAAAAACACACACGTAGCAGTTTTGGAGAGCGTTACCCCTCCTCCATCACTCCCAGCTTTGGGCTATCCATCAAGGGTCATGCTAGATTGTTTCACACTCAAATAATCCGATTCAAAACAGTCCTCACAGCAAAATATGACTTTGAAAAAAACAGTCGGCATACTGCTGTCAGGAAGCTTACCCTAAGTAACTTCTGCTTCCAGGCTGCTTCTAAAAGTCTCTCTTGGCTCTGACAGCCAGCTGTGCAAAAGAGGAAACCAGCATAGAGAGAACATGGTTAAAATCAGAAAAGAAGGTAAAGAGGAAAAACAGCAGGAGAAAAAGATCACAGTTTAACATCCTAGTCTTCAAAGGTACCGAAGTTAACAGGAGGTCTATAAACGCTCTTAGATGGCCTCTGAAAGAACAGGTCACTGGGAGGTTAGGGAGGGGAAGAAAACCTGATGAAAGATAAGTAGAATAAAGAGCTGTAATTTCACCTACAAGAGGAGCTCTGAATTGGATGGAGCTGCCAGAGCAGATGCTACCACCCATCAGAACTTTTCTCCTTCCCTGTGGAGAACGAGCAGATTTGTAAAGACTCCGCAATCTTCAAAAACTGTCTCATAATAAAGCTCAACAAGATCTGTTGCACAGCAAGAAAGCGAGAGTTAAGGTTGCCACAGTAACCTCCCTCCATGATGTTATGGCAGGGATTTTTCACAGGAGCTTGAAAGAGGAAGAGGCCCAAATGACAAGCATAAAAAGCAATGGGAACTGAGTGCCTCACACCTCCAAGCTTTCCTTGAGGGAGAAATACAATCAGCCATCCACAACAGGTTCATCTGGCCTTAGTCTATGAAGAGCCCAGCCAACTGTGTCTTGGACTAAATCCTGTAAGGACTCTTGTGGAAGCAGCAGCTGAGGGTGCTTTGAAATCTGCATGCATTTGTCTTCTGCTCCAGAATTTGCAAGCTGGCACTGTGAAATTATATTCCTTCAAAAAATGGACACAGCCCAAATTCTCAAGTAGGGGTATGGCACAGGGCCACCACTGAAAGGTCTGTGAGTCTCCAATACTTTCAGGTTTTTAGGAAGAACATGATTATCTCATGACCAGACACAAGGCTCACCCTTGGATTCTTCTTCTCTTCACTGTCTACTGCATTGCTGACCCTTTAAGCAGGATCTTAATGAATTACAGAAAGTCATTCCATTCCTCTTCCTCCAGAAATTCACTATACAATAAGTAGAAATCAAATTTAATTAACTCTTCTTCCTACCCTACTATTACTTTTTTATCACTCTTTTCTCAACTCTTTTGATTTTAATTAATCATTTCTGATGTAGAAAATGAAGACGAGGCTGGCAGAGAGGGACTGTGATGGAAACAGGTTCTGGTGGCAGGGAAGCTCTCTGAAACACTTCTGAACTCCATTAAAAATAAAAATACAATGCAGGCACCTACATGCTCCATATACGCCCAGGATGAGACCTGCAGAATACAAACACCCTCCCCACTGGCCTTGTGGAGGGGAGATGCCACAGGGGCTACTTACACTGACTTGTCCCCACTGGAATTTTCCTTACCAGAGACCTCTAACTGGCCAAACTAAGCCCTAATGCATGAGTTCTACAGAAGAGCAAACAGCTGGAGACTTAACCTGGTACATAATATTCCATAACATTAATTTATTCACTCTGGGCATCAATTTGCGTGCAGCAACTCAGGCAAGAAATAAAGGATTTATTTCAGGTGTATTCAGTGGTCTGTGAAGACCTTGTTTCTTACTGCCTCATGGGCCCCAGGGACCTCCCACCATCACACTACACTTTATACATGGACAAGAGGGAGGTAAGACTCCAGGAAGAGTGGGAACATGCAAGATCAGGACTTAAGCAATGACAACAAAAGCTAAGTAAGGTGAATGTGCCAGTGAACGTTTGCTGTACTTAAAGGCTGAGTTCAGTACCTTCAGAACAGCACTGCATTAAGTTATTGTGGCCAACATTAAAGCAAAATCAAATACAATTTTTTCTGACAAAATACCATTATCACACTTCACTACATAAAGGCCACACTGCACATCCCCTAAATCTCCCTGTACTCAAGAGGTCTGGATACAAATGAGGGCTTATGGTAAAGTCCTCCACATCTACACAGGCACCATCACTTGAAGAAGTGATTCACTGTTTTGATATACTAACAAATGTTCTCCCCCTTAAGCGCAGGAAAGACACATGGTGAGAAACTTATATAGAGCATATGGTGCTGAAATAGCAAGCTGATAAGTCTTTAACAGCTTCTGACAGTGGTAAAAGATCAATTATTGCACCATAAATATTAAAAAGTTCCCCCAGCCTTTTGCTGGAACGAATGTATATTTAAACATCAATGATTCCCTTTTATAGCAGCCAATTTGCCTCACAATCGGAAAGTTATGCAGCCCCACAAAGTTAAATTAAATGCTCGATTGTTGTCTGTTTACATCTCCAGCTGCTGAAGAACAGGCCTAGCATTTGCAGCATAAACTCCTGAAGCCACTGAAGCTGCAGGCAACCTGAGAATGGCTCAGATCCTCTGTTAAAACTACAGGACAAAATACAATTGCCATTGCTTTCTTTTCCCTTGCCTATGACTACAAGGGTTTGGAGCAAAATAACCAAAAATGCCCCTGGAAAGTATGGGCAAGAGGGGCTGATGTTACAGACTGACTGCAGTGCCAGATGAGAGTAAGTGCAAAAGTTCTTTGGATTTCTTGATCCATGAGATTTCTGCCTTGGATTAATACACACGTGTGTCCCTATACAGACTCACACTCTCATTAGCCTTAATTTTGATCATGAAGCAAATTAGCAGCCCCCTCCCAACAGTCCTCTGTGGAAAGTCACTAAAGTTAAACAATGATTATACAGGTTTGCTACTAAAATTAATGCTGTGCATGGCATTTTTATAGATATTTGATGACAGAACCACACATAGCGATCCTGGCATCCAGTTCAAAGTAGCACTAAATGGAAATTGACACTGAATTGCATGCACATCTTGGGTTTTGATCCACAGCTAAACTATCCTATTAATGGTTCTGAAATCATTCATGTGGATCCACTGTGATTCTGTATGAGGATCAATGGCCATAAACTAAAACACAAGAAGTTTCAACTCAACATGAGGAAGAACTTTACACTGAGGGTGGCAGAGCACTGGAACAGGCTGACCAGGGAGGTTGTGGAGTCTCCATCTGGAGACATTCAAAACACACCTGGATATGCCTGCTGTAGGTGGCCCTGCCTGGGCAGGAAGGTTGGACTAGATGATTTCCAGAGGTCCCTTCCAACCCTAATGATTCTGTGATCCACTGTTATTAATTAAGGGCAACATACTCTGGACACATCAGTTGTTGCTCTGCAAAACTTCCTGTCTAAGGGAAGGTATATTAGCATGCTTTAGGCTTTAAAAAAGTGCTCATCTGCTGATTGCTGTAAGTAGGGCTGTTAAAAACTTATAAATTATTTATACCAGTGGGACCATACAGTGATAGCAGAGAAGGTTGAGGCTTTTTTTGTGTACCAATGGACTTGCTGTGTGAAAAGACAAAATCAACAGAGAGAGGGAAAAGGGTAGAAAGGGTATGGATTCCTAAGTTACAGCTCAGCAGTGCTGAAAAGCAGAGTGGAGTTTCCTTGCTCCGATGCCAGTGCATCATCTGCCATGCCAAATCACTGCTCTGCTTCTCACTCATTTCCACACCTAACCATATTTGACTCTATCTAATTTGGATTCTCAATACACCCTGAGGGCACAGCCAATCCTAAACACAGCAAACCACCTCAAGCACAGGTACTGTATTCAATAGAACATTTCTATCCAAATTAGTGTGCTATATATGGCCATAAAAGTGCTATCATTTAATAAAAGCCAAGTAGGCCAATTAAAAACTCTGTATTAATAATAAATAAAATAAGCTGAGGCCAAATCTAGCATGGAATGATGTGAAATCACACCTTCATATATAAAATTCCACAAGCAACACTGACCCCATACCTCTGTCACATGAGAATCACTTATTCTCCTCTCTTGACAATTCTAGCTGGAAAGACGTATCTTGTCTTCAGGTCATGTCCCCTCTCCCCTTTTCCACCCATACCTTCCCACTTCACAGTAGCTGAAGTTCTTCAGCCTGCCTCATTTTCTACCACATTCAAGGTGGTGGACACTGACAATCAGCTGATTGTCTTATCTTGGATGAATACGTTTAGCTTCCCATTTTCTCTGTGCCATTTTCAGTACAGCTCATTAGATAGCATAATACCTTGGTTGGAAAAGCCAATATGAAGTTAGATACATCTGCTCCTAAGCAACCTTAGCTCTTCAGCCTTCTATTCTCACCTTCAGGTCAGACTTGAGCAGAGGTTCAAGAATGTCTTAGCAGACTGTGATGATAACAATTTTATACTATTTTTTAATATCTTCACCCAAACCTGATGAGGAAATTACCCTGCAATGCTAAGTCAGAGAGCACAGCAATCAGTAGCAGGTGGGATAAGCTAAACAAAAATGGGACATATGAAGAAAAGTTAAAAATCATAGTGGTGCCCTTGGGAATTCAGTGGCATTAAAAAGCAGAGCTTACATCCTCCTTCCACATCCAACACGTTGTCTACCACCCGCATTAAATGACTCTTCATTGCACAGTGGGCAACACCGGATTGATCAGAAGAAGGGCGTTTGTAGCCAGCTTTCAGCAAATGACTGCTTGCAGCAGCTGTGGTGAGCTATAAAAGAAGCCTTTTCCTAGTTAATAACCCAAGCAAGAAACTAGGTATCACAGGGGAGGAAGAAGAGAGAAGTCCCTAGCCACATTCATAACAGGAAGAGAGGCAGCCAGAGACAGGGAGTGACTGTGAAGCTGCCTGGGACCATGGCTGGCTGAGCTGAAGTCTATTCAGAGACCCTTAAGACAAATTCTCATTTCTTCAAAGCAAGACACTTTTTCCCCTTCCGTAGCATTTGTGTCATTTTAAAAAACGTTCATGCTTGTCTAACCCTGGGTAATTTATTTCTTCAATTTGGTTCTGCCTCAGTCCTAAGGGTATTTTTTTGTTTGGGATTTTAAAAGAGGATTTTGTGCTCACAAAATATCCCAGATTTGACAACTCCGGGAAATAATAGCTCCCACTGAGCCAAGTGGCTGTGTCACCCATGACACAGCAAGTATCCTGCACTGCCTCCCCTCTGCTTCCCAAGGTGAGCCAGAGCAGAACAGCAGGCTATGCTGTTTTCTGCTGCAGCAACTACTGCTTCACTAGCATGAGCCAGGTCAACAAAGCACACAGGAGTTCCAAGGAAACCCCATGGAGACCAGTCACTGTTAACTGGCATCCCAACCAAGAGACATAATAACTAGCAACTGCGATCCTCAAAACCCAGAGAAGGAAAACATCTCACAAGTTTTGATGTAAATCAGACAGGTCCTGTGTTGATTAATTAATCACTTCATATAATCTATTAGCAACACTGATTAAACCTTGATGCAGTTCAGCTTCCCTCATAGTCAGCCACAATGCAGTGGGAAGGGAATAGAAGAGCTCACAGAGAGGAACAGATTCAGGGCTTACAAATCATCAAGAGTACCAGTTTTTATGGATTACAGAAATCTATCAAACATCAAACTCGACAGACAAAACAGACCACAGACATTACTTATGAATACACTTTAGTTGGTGTTAGCCAACAGCTTTGGTAACATTAGCCGAGAAAGGGAGAGAAAGACGTCAGTGCAGGAAGAGTATCTCCTCCTTGCTCACACATTAACTTCCCCAGAGTTTTATATCCAGATACTCTCATTCTATTTCATATCACTTGACATTGCTGTAATTTTCTTTCATGGTCATGTTCTTTACCTTTTAGATACCTTTATTACAATGTCCTCAACGCATTGTTCCATAGAAGCAGATCAGTCCTTATAAAAAGATAGCTATAATCTGAGTCCCTCTGATTCCATAGTATTATTTCACACACAAGTGTCTGCTTTAAAAGATGAATCATTCATACTTTAATTTCAACAATAAAAAAACAAACATGCATGCACTTTCCTTGTGGCTTATTAATCAGAGACTGGTGCTTCCAATACAAATGATGTGATACCTGCACACTGATGTATGAATAATGGAACTTCTAACAAGTTCATCTGTGATTATATCTGTTACTAAACTTGATTACTATTTGGACTTAGTATTTAAAATTTCCATCTGCACTGTATGTGTTTCTATTGCTAAAGCTGAGGAAATAGCAGGTGCAGATATTATGCAGAATGCAAAGCACCCCTTACATGGTGTCTCTGTTGGGACTGGGGTCCAGGCCTGGGAAGCTGATGGGAAGAGCCAAGGAAACTCTTCCAAAAAGTAGGCAGGCATAAGGGAAAAATTTTTCCTCAGGACATTCCCATTGTACCTAAAGTCACTCCAAGACCTGAAGGAAAACATGTGCTTTGAAACTTAGTTTAGAGCTAGAGCCATTTTCAATCCAATTTAAGAGCAAAGAATTACAATATTTATCTAAAAGAAACCAAAACCCAAAAACCTTCTAGTGAGCCATCTTCTTCTGAAATAGCATAGCACAGGGAGCAGAGCAACTTATTATGGATGAGCCACAAGGTCAATGCCTTAAATTCCACTAAGAGACCTCCGGACAAGTAACATAGCTCACAGGCTATTAGTGTTGCATTGACCCAGCAGCATCGTTGCCTATTCAGGCACTAAAACAGGTTAGATACTTGTGTTAACCCTGGACCTGGATGTAAAGTGGCAGTACTCTGGTCAGTGCAAGCCCAGAAACACTTTCTCAAGAGCCCCCACTCACAAGAGAAACAAAGCACATACATCTTCAAGTGAAAACAAGACTGGAGGAGAGGGCTGTTGGTTTTCTTGGTCATTTGGAGGTTGGTTTTTATAAACAAAAGCATGCCCACTCCAGTGTTTAGAAGAGTAAGCAGAGAGCTTACTAACACAGTGCAACATCTACACTGGCTTCAGCTTCTGGACTAACTTAGGACACAGACCAAAAAGTGAATGCAGCAGCAACATCTCCAGTGAATGAAAATACAGCTGACAGCAAGCAGCACATCCAAGGGCATGGCAGCAAACTCCTGCACAGATAGAGCACCACCTGCTTTGCAAGAGCAACAACTCCACACAGCAAATTGTTGCATCCTATGGCAAGTGTCCATCTTTCATGGCAGGGCAGAGAGAAATCCTACCATTTCTAGTCTTTTCCCAGCCTCCCAGCCACATTGCAGGATTAGCTACATGAAGCTCCAGCCAACTAGTTCTTACACCTTGCACACTGCCAACCTCTGGCGTTGGTTCAAACGAAGAAGAAACAGAGGTGAAATAATCAGTCTTCTAGGGACTCAAACTGTTTGTGCAGCTATGTCACTTCCTAGAAACACTCAGTGCTGAAACTATTGGAAGGGGTTTTTGATGAAAAAAAAAATAAAATTACTCCAATCAAGATCATTTATGTCATTTCAATTGTGGCAAAACTATCAACTTCAGCAAATTGGAAAAAATGGACAAATCCCCCTTTTTATTTGGAAACATTAATTCCCCATTTCATATCATTTACAGACTCACAAAGTCATCCCTGCCAGAAAATGAAGTGTAATATTATAGTAAATATAGTATTTTGATTTCACGCCTTAAATCATCATCAGCAATTCTGGTACACCTGGTCAAGATGATTACAGAGCCTCCCCCTGGGAAGAGGGTGACACAAGGAGTGACACATCAACAGTGACTGTCACTAATGTGTCAGGCAATGCTGTCTAACAAAGAAGGAAAACAGAATAATGTGCAAAATAATATTTTATAGCATTCTCTCAATTATCTCTTTTTTTTTTTAGTGATGAGTTAGTGCCTTTGCCATACACTGCAGGCCAGGCAACTGACCATGTACGGCAGCAGTTGGGGCTGAGGAGTGTGCCTTGATGTTGGCATTGGAATTCTTCAGTAACTAATGAGAGTTTAAGTGAACCTGCAATTATCTGCCAACCTATGAACAGCTCCCCTGCTTTTTGTCAGTGGCAGGACATCACTCATTAAAGATTGAAGATCATAATTTTTAGATTCTAAACCACCCAGCCAATGTAATTAACATTGCATGAGCCAAAAGTAATCAAGCATCACTTTAGGTTGTTTTCCGTGTGGTTTTGTTGTGTTGGGTTTGCAGGTTTTTGTTTTGTGGTTTTGGTGGGGTTTTTTGTTTGGTTGGTTGAGTTTTTTTAGTAAGCTGTGCAAGCACGTCCAGGAAAGTGAGGAATTAGTATCTCTGCCTTGAACCACTGAGGTGAAGTGCAGCACCTGCCTGCTCAGACATGTCAGTCTCAATTGCAGCTCCTAAACTTCCCTTTAGCTCCAGTTGCAATATGTGTCAGACTGCACGTTTCAAATGGGCACAAGTGGAGACAACAACATCATGGAAATCAGACTTTGCAGGTCACCTCGCCAGGTGAGAGCAACACCCACAGTAATGAAAGCAGAAACCCCTTTAATTTTTAAAGGAGTCTGAAATGTCAGTGTAAACATCTGAGCAAATAACACAAAGCAGAGAAGATGAAACTGATGATGAGATGAGACTTCGAGGAACAAGGTCCAGATGGAAGCAAGTTTCCCAAAAGGTTTGAAAAACAATACTTTCTATAGGTAGGTAGGTAGGTTTGAAAGCAATACTAATCCTCATCCTAGAAATGGCACACAATGAGGTAGACAGAAACTTCCCATAGAAACCAAGATCATCCAAAATACTTTCTGTGGATGAACTTAAATACATTTTTCAAACCAGGTTTGACTAACCTGACAACCCAAAGAGAAAATCCGGTAATTAAAGTGAGGCTGCAGTTAAGTGTAGAGGTACAAAGAACTTGCTGATTGCAGTAAGAGCAACAAAAAGAGAACTATGGCAAGTCAAGGCAACATTGGGTGTGTATGCAAAGGATGGGCCCACGTTTAGGAAACCAGGAGTCCTTACCACAAAAACGGGTCCTGAATGATGAACAGGCAATACCAGAGCCAGCAAGAGCAGCAACCTGGGTACACAAGGGGAGGAAGAAGACAAAGCAGGGCAGTCTCAGCCACCAGTGCCACTGCCTTGACATGGCCTGGCAGACACCTAGGAGCCTGCAGGACCCACGGCTCAGAGCACATTGCACAGAGCAAGCCCCAGACCATCAGACCTGCAGCTACTCCCACCTGTTCCATGGCTTCTGTCAGCAGTGGGGATGCTGAAAGAGAGAAATGCATTTTGCTCAGAAGCAGTATGGACCAATGGGAGTAAATTTACAATGACATATTTCAGCATTTCCAAAATGCTATTTTGCCGGGATATCCGGTTCACAGGAACTGTCAAAATATTTGGTAGCAGTCTGATGCAAACTGACACAAAATAGACTTAAAAAAAAAAGTTGCTTTACAACATGGAGAATCTGCCTTTTGGCCAGCTCTAGCTGATAGCCTAGTGTCAGCTCAAAAAGCTAGGCATGTGTTACTTCCTTCTATTTTTCCCTTATTATATTACACAGCTGTAAAAACAAGGAGTAGCTTGCCTGTTAGATTTTATCTGGCTAATCTGAATCAGTCCCCCATTTTCAATCAACAGAATTAGAAAGTCAATCAGTCAAGTTATTTTCTAACATCACTGCAGAAAATGCAAATGGTTCACATTTATTTTATAGTTTCACAGCAGCGAGGCTACCTTTTGAGATTTATGTCTTGCTTTCACGCTTTACAGCACTCCTTGAAACATTAGTAATATCATCTATGTAGGAGCAGTAAAAAGCCACGACCCTTTACCACATGCAACGCTGTCTGACACCAAATCAAGTTTCTCATGTGAAATATAGACTGAAGAAAGAAGTGGTGTGAGGAGCAGAATCAAATTCATCTCAGTTATATCCATGTCAATATATTACATTCCTACCAGGCTAAACCAAGTGTTTCTTCTGAAAGATGCAAAAGCTTTGGATCTGAAACTAACCTGACACAGGGGCCTGTGTCTATTTTTAACATTATATAGTCTCATACTTTCTAACTCTGAATTGAGCTTTTTTTTTAAATAATAATTTCTATCCTCTCTGTTCAAAGCCATCTAAAAGAAGATTTAATAATGCTGTCGGAAATGCGTATAGGGGAGGAATAACAGACTGATCTTAATCCTACCATTAGTCAATGAAAAGATTCTAGATGAAAGACTGTAGATAACCTAATAGTCTTTTCAGTTTCCATCTCCTATTCTCCGGATCTTGTGGGATAATTAAATATGAATTACAGCCACAGTCTGGTGATATTTATTTTTCAGACACTGTTAAAAAGAAACGCTTACTTCAGCAGACTTTACTTCCACGGACTTCTGAGCACCAAATTGTCCCAAGAAAAGACCTTCTCCACACTCAACCTAAGACACTTCATGCATTTCTAACAATAGTAAGAACACTTAATATGAACATAGCCTCTGACATGCTGTTGAAGAAGGGGAAAATACTTCAGTGCAATTGAGAATTGAATTCACAGTGTACTGAAACAAATGAGAATTAAACTGCCATCAAAGAACGACTTACATGGGACCCATCCAAGGGGACAGAGAGAGCTGGCAGAAGTGCCCACAGAGACTTTCCATCATTTATCAGCAGTCCTGTCTCACCAGGGAGGTCTCAGTTGACTGGAAGTTGACAAACATGATGCCCATCTACAGGGCCTGGAAGGAAGATCAGAGAACTACAAGCCTGTCAGTGGCAGGGAGGGTCATGCAGCAGATCATCTTGAGTGCCATCACGCAGCATGTACCAGGCAAACAGGTGATCAGGCCCAGTCAAGCATGGGTTTGTGAAACGCGGGTCCTGCTGGACTAATCTGATCTCCTTCCATGACAAGATGACTCAGTGGATGAGGGAAAGGCTGCAGATGCTGTCTACCTAGACACCATTTCCTACAGCATTGTCCTCAGTACACAGCTCAAATGTGTGTACTGTTCACTGGGTGAAAAACTGACTGAATGGCTGAGTCTGCAAAGTAGTGGTGAACGGAGTTAAATCCAGTTGTCAGCCAGTCACAAATGGTGCTCCGCAGAGCTCAGTACTGTGGCCAGTTCTGTTTAATATCTTTATGAATGATCTGGACAAGTGTACCCTCACTAAATTAGCAGACAACACCAACTTGTCAGGGTGCTGTCCGAATGCCACGACATACATGCTAATCTCCATCTCTCAGGTTGGACAAGCAGCAAAATATTTACCATGCTGCCCCTCTTGAAGATTCCCACTTGCTGCCAAGCAGAGTTGTAAGGCCTTTCCCTCTTAAGCTGTCCTTGACAGCTGTCAAACAGGAACCACCTCCTCCCAGTAAGGCTGTCCAAAAGGATATACGGGTCAAGGCATTTTGTTCTTAGTTCACACTGCTACTTACTGACCAGTGCTGTCCAGTTACTTGCACCTGTAAACCCCTCTTCATATACAAAAGTTAAATCACCTCTTCTTTAAACACAGAAGGCCAGGGGGCCACAGTTCAGTATGCCTTCAAACAAATGTTTATGAAGACATACGTTACTTATTAACTTATCTAGGTTAAAACCTCCTCGTTACCCATAGCCAAAATTCTCATCAAAATGGGACTCCAGCCTTCCAGGAACGGTGCCTTCCAAACACTGAAATGATCACTTTATAATGCAGAAGGAGGTCTGAAACAAAATAATCCTGTCTGGAAGAGGTTCTGCTGCTCCCTAGATGTAGGGCTGATGAACAGATCCAACATGTTGTATGTGTTGAGGCCAGCCATGAGTCCCTGGCTCTAGGGAGCTGTGTTTCTGTATTTAGTAAGGTGCACAACTGCACATTCTCCACCAACCCAGAATATCCAACTAAAAGCCTGCCTTTCACACTTCCAGCTGCCAACACTCCCTGTCACATTGATCAAGTGATAATGAACAACTGCACTTGGATTTTGATGGAAGCACACACTAGGTGGGCTATGTTGTGCCCGTCAGGCAAGTATCTCACATGCAGCAGATAGAGGATATTAGTGTTTAGGAAGAGATATATTGTCTGCCCAAGTAAGAGTAGCCCCTGTGATTACTGCAGCCACCAGGCAAGCTCCACAGCATGTTTTCCCCATGGAATAAGCTGTGTGCCTGGCCTCACATGCTGCCTTACAGCTGAGCCTTTCTGCACACTGAGAAACTCAGCCAAAAGCGAGCACTTCAGATTCTCAGTGTAAGGATTGACCATGCAGACTACTCCCATGCCTATCTAGAAATTACGTTTTGCCTGCTGTCTATGCAGTGAAGATTGAGATCATAGCCAGCATGCATTGCTTTTTAGAGATCACCAGTGACAGTGATCTATGCTTTAATAGCAAATTCCCCATGAGTGCTTAATAATACAGATTAAGCCCTAATAAATGTGTTTCCTGCAGGTTTAAATGACTATATGATCTATCAGACTTGTCTCATAATACACACCATTCTTCTTGGTAACCGTGGAAATTTCTAAAGAATTGGCAGCATCTGTGCCTGGAGTATTAAAGAAATCTATTTTTTTACTGGAGGAATTCTGCACATATTAATTCCAGCCTTGGATATAAAATGCTAAATCTCATATTCACTGCGGATATCTATTAGGAATATTCAGAACAAATACGTACAATCATTAGGGAAATTAAACTGTTAAATACTCCTCAAACATGATAACGAATCATGTCAAGCTGCAGTTTCATATTTGATTTTCTAGATATTCTGTTTCAGTTATTCATTCACAGCACATAATGCATGCTGTGTTATTCCTCCCAGGTCCTAATACTTTTATGTATTGATCACTTAAAGGAAATTTTTAACATACAGCTGCTTTTAGTCAGCATCTGTCAGAAAACCAAAAGATTAATGAGTCTGGTGCTGAGTAGCAGGTCCCAGCTTCACAAAGCTCAGCTAATGTTTTGATCAGGCTGGAGCAAAAGGGTATTTAAGAATCTTTCTGACAGCCAGAGGAATGGAAATTATCACTTTGCATGAAAAATCCACATTCACTCAACTGGTAATGAAATTGCACTGAATATTGATTCAGGGCTCTAATAAGCTCAGAAGTTCAAAGCAAGCACTGGAAGGCAAATATTCCCTCCTCTTCCTTCACACAAATCTGTAGTACTACCACAAGGTAGGATTTCACTTTGTTCTAAATATACAGGATTATAAAAGAGTTCTGAAAACAGTCCTGCAAGCTCTCTCCCTCCTCCCCTTTACCACCCCTCCTCTCCCATTTTTAAGCTGACAAATTTAACATCAATTCCAACCCAGAGCAGCACTTTAAACTGATTTACATCTACACTAATAGGTTTCTGTCTCCCTTTGCCTTTCAGAAATTATGCAATTGCCTTGTTTTGGTGTTTTTTTTTTTACTACATCACACTAATCTGAGATTGATGCTCAGCTAAAGCTCATCCTTCATTCCTCCCAACCATGCCAGAGACATTAATGACAATGTTAGGAGTCAGCTTTGCACAGAATTTCAGACACTACAGCACCAGAGGAGAGTTACTCATGGCCAGTAGAAAGTGATCTCTTTGTATTTTTGTTGATCACTCACCAAATTGCCTCTTCCCAGCAGATGGTGGGACAGGCTACACTAAGAAAGGAAAGGAAGAAAGTCTTCTGGTGGGAGTTTTGCCTAACTAAGGAGTTGCACACATGACATAATGATCAGAGGAGAGTTTCTAGTGGTTTGCTTTCCAAGATGTAATTCACCAAGAGATGAGAGTGCAATGCCTCTATCTGCATTAACACTGAAGACTTCCTGTTGGTAGCAAGGAGATTGCCCTTCCATCTGCTCAGACAACTGCAATTTTGTTGTCTGCAGCCTCATGCTGTGCGTGCAGGATAACACAAGAGGATCCCATGCACTCAAAAGTGAACTGACCACCTATTAGCAGTGCTGCCAGTGGGGAAGTGCATGGGGCTGTGGGTGTGGAGGTCAAGGCTATCATCTTGGCAGTGCTGGTGACTTGGCAAAGCACCTTCCTGTTTGATATTTTAATTATCTACCTGCAAAGTATACATGAAGTCCACTGCAAAGCACTGATGAAAACACTATTCACCACCTTGGAATCTTCATTTGCAGTGAAGTGCCACGCTGAGCTCAGGCTGATTTCAGCTGCCTCTGCCTTATGCAGCCGATGCTCCTCTCTCCTACACCCTGCCCTCCAGCACCCTCTTTTTGTCCCACCTGCATGCTCCATGAGGCTGTCTGTATCTATTATCTAACCAAAAAGTTAGTGTCTGGAAAAGTCTGGAAAAGACTAACTGGTGATTGAAGTGCACACTGAGACCTTCTCTGATCACACTGAATGCGTCTCAGAATGAAGCATCAGAAATGACTTCTCAAAATATACCAGATAATTGACAGGCAATTTAAAGCTTTTGCCCCCATATCTTCTTTACTCTGGTGTAAAAGCTTCATGTGCTAACAACTGTCTCATTATTCTCTCTTACAAAGAAAAAATACCCTAAAGTTTTCAAAGGGAAAACAAGCTCTGTCCAATCCAGCCAGGTGTGACAAGGCCAGTATTTCAGCAGATTATCTGAGCATTGCTGACTGTTGTCAGAATGCCTTTTTCTCCATTCTGCCTCCCTTTACCTACTGCAATAAAATGTCTAATTGTTTTCAATTGGCAAAATACTAAAACCTGCAGTTCATCTCTATGGGAGACTTGTTACGGCTGTCATTAGATGGTTTTTGATCTTTAGGAAAGAGAAAGGAGAGCAGAAAATAATCTGGACTTATGTGCTTGTCATTAGAGCATCATTATTGCAAAAAGGAGGTCAGATTGCCTCTATTATACTCTTTGGTTGAAATTCAGAAAATAAAACCTCCACTATGTGTGAATAAATGCTCCTTCTTTTGTATTTTAAAGGACTGAACACATACACAAAAATGGATGCTCTTAACCTAGATCTCTCCAACAATGTCCTTTATACACCTCAAGGTAATGACCCTGACAGGTGACCACTTCCAATTTTCTTGTACCTGAACATCATATTGATCCTTTGCTGGTGTACAACTGCAGATGTCTATCCATATCTACACATACCTCAAAAAAGAAGGGAGAAGTGGTCACACATGATAGAGCAGCATGAAGATTTCATTGGCATGTACTTGAAGAGTCATGTTTTTGACAGGCAGTGGACATGAGTGGATTCTCAGGAAATCTTTAAAATGCAACACCCTCATGTATTCTGCATTTGCATCAGTGTTAGAGGGATGCATAAGTGATGCTTCACACCAGTGCAGACGATCATGTCCCATAAACATTCTTTTGCAGGGTTAAATTTACTAACACAGATAGAGACTGCTGTTGAGGGGCTGCTGACACCAAGAAGCTGGAAGGAGGAAGCAGTAACTGGTTGAACTGCTGCACTACCACAGCTGGGAGTAGTGTAGTACAGAATCAGGGCTTGCAACCAGCAGGCACATCTCAGAGTGCAGCTAAATTTTGTTCACATGGATAAAAAAGGCTGTCTCTTCTCCTCCACCAACTTTTCATATGTCATGGGTTCAGGAGCAGCAGTCGTCTTTCCCCTTTAAGTAGTAGCTGGTGCAGCACTGGGTTGTGGATTTTCAGCTTGGGAACAGTGCTGATAACACCAGTGTTTATAGTTATGGCTTGGAGTGTTCAGGCTGGACAAGGACTTTCTGAG
>JASSUY010007731.1:0-18294 GCA_032466535.1 Forpus xanthops
ATGACTCATCATCCCCCAGTGTAGAACAAAACCAGATATACATAAGCATTTTACTTAAACTTTTAATTTTAATTGTGATTAACTACTTATTAAAGCAGATCATCCAGTCTCTCTATTATCTTCTAGAATTGCATAAATTCAATACAGACACTGAGTTAATTGAAAAAGTCATCACAGTGCAGACTGAACTGACTAGATCTCTCTGTCCTCTGATGAAAATCTACACTTATCCTCCCAGGAGGAGTACGTATCAGGCTTCTTGACACTAGTCACATGGTACCATCATAAAGTACATGACTAACTCATGATCGAGAATAATATCATCCAGCAACAGTTCACAAAAATGCATCACACTATAAATTCAGCTCATAGTCAGTTATCAGATATCAGTAGATTTTGAATGAGCATGTTTGAACTGTGGAACTGTCATGAAAAATCCTGAATATACATACATAGATATAGGCATATAATATATATATATTAAAAAAAAAAGATCAGGATGTGGAGGGGTTGTTTGCAATTCTAACATAGCATCTAAAATCACAAACACAGGTTTACAAGAAATAAACAAGAATAGATATGCAAGAAAGGTAAAATAAGTTTATTTCTCATTACTTATTATTAAAGTTAAATGTGATCAGCTTGTAGGATTTTCTTCAACTGACAGGATTTATTTATTAAACTTTCTTAAAACTGCCTCTTTTCTTAGCCGCTCTTAAGGATTACTATCTCTTACAGCAGTAATCTGACAAGGTGTCATGAAAGATGCTAGAAAATGTTATCCTGTCTTCAAAGGTCTTAAACATAAACAATGAATCAAAGACGGCAGGATAAAACTACAGGTTGTATCTAGAAATATTTCATTAATGCAATTCTACTGAAGACTGTTGGCTTTCACTGAGCTTAGAACGTCAATTAGTAGAAGCCTAAGTTTTAGCATTTTGGTTTTTTTCACTTGTGTGCATTATTGGTTAGATTTTATCTGGTGTTTGGGGATTTTTAAAGGAACCAAGAGAGAATATCTGAAGGGGGCCTATAGGGATGCTGGGGAGGGTCTCTTCATGAGGGACTATACTGACAGGACAAGGAGTAATGGGTTCAAACTTAAACAGAGGAAGTTTAGATTAGATATGAGGAAGAAAATCTTTACTGCAAGTGTGGTGAGGAACTGAAATGGGTTGCTCAGGGAAGTTGTGAATGCTCCATCGCTGGCACTGTTCAAGGCCAGGTTGGACGTAGCCTTGGGTGACATGGTTTAGTTGAGGTGTCCCTGGCCATGGCAGGGGTGTTGGAACTAGATGATCTTAAGGTCCTTTCCAGCCCTAACTATTCTATGATTCTATAATAACAGCAATAATTGCAGGTTAGACATAGAAATTATTAAGAAGAATTTTGTCACAGGGGTTTTAATGCAATTTTAGTGTTAAAGGCAAAATATTTAATATGTTTAGGAGGAGTTAATAGGTAAGTAATAGACTGTAATTATCGTAACGTGTACTCCCAATAGGTTTCACATGATGACACTATCTTCGAAGAAACTGCATGTAATTGCCCATATTTTTAGCACAAACAAATTCTTGAACTGTATGCAGTTTAACAGTTGATTAAATATATGACAAAGCAGGACTGATGATATTTTTTATACCACATAGAAAATGCAGTTTTGGCCTTAAAATATTCTCACAAGCTCACATCTCTTTCAGGTGGTTGAATATTTCCCATTGGTAAGAGAAGTAAGAAATATGACAAAAGAAGCTAGAAAAACTTTTTATAGCACTTTTTTCTTTGCTCCCAGTGATGAAAAGTATAATGAGAAAATGTTTTATTTTTAGATAAACTACGATGATATTCACACAAGTTCACACAGAAAGAAATTTTACAGGAATGTTCAAAGTCATTAAAAAAATCTTTAAAAATTATTGGGATCTTGAATTTTTCTCTCAACACCCTTTTTTCCCCCAGCCAATCAACTAACCTTCTAATGAAACATGAAAAAACACACCCAAACTATGAAAAAGTGAGACCAGGGAGTGTTTCAAGTGAAAATTGAGATCAGTTTGGAAATACTTCTTAATGGCATATTGTAATTATAAAACTTCTAAGCAGGGAACTATGTACAGGCCTCACAGAAAAACTGTATTTTCCTCTCAGAAAAATCTACCATGTCATTCCCTGGGGACACCTATTTAATTCAGCTTCTTGTCATGTTCCATGTAAGGAAAACCTCCAGAAGTCTGCTGTTGCTTTAAAGCAAGACTACCTGGGCTTAAATATACTTCAGTAACTCATAGGAGGTTGTGTTTTCCTTGAACTACATCTTCAACCCTGCCTTAGAAATTAACCCCCAAAACAGCAGAGCTATGCCTGACTTTCAGGGGCATAGTCCCAGCCATAACATGTTCGGAGGTATTCATCTAGAGGAAGCCAAAACAAATAAAAGGACCGCTGTACACCAGTGGCCAGGGAAGCCTCAAGGGGACATTTGTGATGGATATGGTTTCAAATAAGGTCATGTTTGAATGGGTATGGCTAGAAGCACAGTCTGTTTAGAGTCCCAGTGTAAATGAGGTGCTGCTGGAAAGCCAGCTCATGGATATACCTGACTGATTGACTTTCCCTCACAGCCTGAGGGATGGTCATCTAAAGACTGGGAGTCTTTTTTGACTGAAATGAGAAAGATTTAAAATATGCTTGAACATGTCATATAAGAAGCAGCAGCAATTTCACACATTCTATGGACATAACTTTCTCTAAATATAAAGAATAAAGTAATAAGAGATCCTTAGAAGAATACATAATCAATCAAGCAGCTACAAGAGAAAGAACAATACTTCTCAAGGCTAGTCAGAGCAATAGCTTGACAGAGAAAACCTCTGTCACCAAAATGAGGGGAAAGTCTGCTTGTTGACAGTCTGTGGCTGGTATTTTAAAGAGTATTGATGGGGTTAGAGGACCATGAAGTCACATTTACGTGTTTGGGTTTATTAGCCTCGAAGACTCAGCAGTAAGGTTCAGTTTCAGCTTTCTTGTAATGAGGAACAACAGTCTGGCTCACTTCTCAGAATTTCCCCAGAAAAAAATGTGTGTACATGCACTGTTTAGTGAGCACATACAAATTCAAAATTTGGGATAATAGGAACAAAAACATATCCTGCAGTCAGTCACCTCTACTTCCCAGAAATATCAGTCTTCATTAAATAAACATCATTTTTCTGCTTTATCCTTATAACATGACACTTTCATATTTCTCCTGCCATGACTAGCCCAGCTGTGCTGGTTGGTGAAGGTGAAACTGAAGCCAAAACTCCAAATGCACTCTGTCAACCTGATCAGTGAATGACTACCAGTCATACAAGGGTTATATACTCCTGTACGTTCAATAAAAAAGCCTGAAAAGCCACACAAAATCACTAGAAAAGTTAGGTATTAACAGTCTTTCGTGATCAGCAAAAGTTTGTCCATGAGCTATCCAAATACCATTGTATAAGGACTCAGAAAAAGTGATACCTAAAATCTCTAAGCCACACTTGGGAAACAGCTTTTGCTGCTACTCCATGCAAATTCTTTTGCCTTGGAAACATACAGTCACATATGTTGGTGTGAATGCATGTTGTAAGCACCAGATGAGAAACACTTATAGTGATTGCTTGCACAGTAAAAGTGACCAGTAATGCAGATATTTCCTTTTTATTACTAGCCTTTCCTGGCAAAAAAATATACAGAACTTCCTAAGTGCCTTTTCGTTGTCAGATTGCAGATTGGGTGTTCTAAACCATTTTCATGTTGTGCTATGTGATACCTTGCCTTTTATTTCATTTGTGATAGGGTGACCCTGATATTAAATTGCTACTCAACCATTCATGTTGTTTAAGAAATAGAGAGTCTCATGCACATCTTATTAGTTTCATAACCTAGAAAATCATCACTTGAGTAGGAGAGACAAAAATTCTTTACTGTTCTCTGAACCTCATGTTGCCTTGAGAAGTAGCTTATGGTGTACAGCTGTAGACATAGCAAGATACAGTGGCCACATTTTCCATTAAAAGTCAAAAGGGTTTTGTGCCTTATACCCTAAATATATCTTTCAAAATTTCTGCAAAACTCTAACCTTCTGGCAGTTAGCCACTAACATCCATATATTGCTTTGCCTCTGCCTATTATATTCTGCTAAAAGCTTTGACTAAAAACTTTTAGTTTTTCAGTCCTCTTACATGAAATGTTACTTGGACCAGAGATTTTCCCTCTTGTACCACCAAAAGGTAGGTGAGGTATACAGAAGAATTGTTTGCTAGCCAAAGACAACTCCTACATGACCATCATCCACACTGAACATTTTGGAGTGGCCTAATTTTCCGGAATGCCAAGCAGCACCACTGCAAGTTTAATGTGGTTAAAAGTTATAAATAGTTCATATCAAAGGCCCAAAGCCCAAATAAGTGATAAGACGCAGACAGGTGTATTGAAGACTCCTTCTTCACTGTCTCCCACATGATGGCATGCCATGCTATAGAGAAGGTAACGGCAGGTCCTCCTCAGATACTACACCTAAGACAGTACTTGGTAACTAAAAGTTCTGTATACATTTAAGACATATTGTATCTCTTTTGACAGTCCTTCTGATGGATATCATTATCCTTATCTTAACGTCTCTTCATCACTGGTATGCTGGTCATGTCAATGGCTGAGATACCTTCTCAAGCCATACATGTAAACAGTTATTATCTCCAGAAACATTTTTATCTATGTCCATAGAATACGCTGAATAAGTTCTCCACAATACCTGATATGATGTTTCCTATGTAAGATGATTTGTGTAAACCTACTGCAGAAAAATATGGAAACCTACAGAGAGGACAAAGGCTACCCAGAGTGAACAAGAGCAGAAACTGAAGTACTGCAGCAGATTTATGCAGTTTAATGAAAGCAGCATGTTGTCTCAGGAAGTTCTAAGAGGCTCCATGCTTGCCTCAGACATGACTGACCTTTCTGCAAAGTTTTCTAGCATGGTGAGGTATTACAAACAGGAGGAATACTGAGTATGGAAATTGCTTTCTTAGAAGAGGGCAGGAGGAAGGGAAGAAAATTGATCTGATGATACGAATTGGTCATTGCAGTTACAGGCCTATGCTCCAGTTGGTTCCAAGTCCAGCAATCAACCCCTCAAAAGGAATTAATTTAAAAACATATATATATATATATATATATACCTCTACTTCAGTTAATGAGGCTACCTCAAGAGCCAGTAGCAGTTCTCTGGAGCTCACAGAAGAGTAACACCCAGGAGTACAGAAGACATGTCACATGTCTATAAGAACGGATAAAAGCAGAGAAAGAGAATTAGCTCATTAGTCCTAGAAAAATAAGCAAGAGCTGATATGGACCCTCTTGGCAAATAATATGGTTTATGCATAAGTGAGCAGCAAGAGATATTTGACATTTTTACATGATTCTTCCACCAGCAATCTAGAAAAAGAATATGAATCTCTTTGTTGGAAACATACATGTGTGGCTATTCTGGAAATAAATACTAAAATCACTTTTGCAGATTTTTTCCTACAAATATATATTGCATTTACCCATCCTCAGGATCTGACTTTGCTTTTGACTTTTAAGGTCACTACATGGCCTAAAACTGAGCTGTTAAAGGTCACTACAAGTTTTACTCTATAAAAATTTTAATTTTTCAAGTGTGTTATCAAAAATTTTAACCCAAGGCTGGAAGTCTGTATGTCCCAAGCTTCACAGAATCTCATACTCTCTCTGAAAATTTATAGTCCTAAATCCAGAAATTAATTCTGAAACAATATTTTTTTAAGCTTAATTGCATCTGTAACTAACAAACATCCAACTGAACTCAGTATTGATGTTGCAATATCAGAACAGTGATATGAGGATGAGGTTTTCAACCTTGGTATGTCTGAATTCACTGAAGCATAAATCTTTATGAGGTACATCATGTGGCTTTTAAAGTGCTGCATCGACACCTACTCTTCTAAGCAATAGCAAAATCAAGTACAGGAGCTTCTAAGCTCAAAACATAGTCATTACACTTATTTAAGATACATGAAATTGTGTAATCCTATGAGAATATCATCACTTGTCCTGTGATTAGCAGAAGCCCTTACTTGGGCTATTGCACTTCAGTGAAACTACCTGTATTGTCACATATTTCTAAGAGGAATTTTAGATGGGAATCTATTGGACTTGTACGCCCTATGCATACAAACTTTCTCAAAAGATCTTATAAACTTTTGAAATGCAAACAGTAAAACAATTCTTGATAGCTTCCCATTTTCTAATATGCTTACCTGGTGAACAAAAGGGTATGCAGGAATTTATCCTAAACTGTACTGTCCTACACATGATTGCATTAAGGTTGAGGAAAGAGAAAAAAAAACAGACCTTTGATTAGTAGAAAC
Organism: Forpus xanthops; assembly: GCA_032466535.1. Lineage (NCBI taxonomy): Eukaryota > Metazoa > Chordata > Aves > Psittaciformes > Psittacidae > Forpus > Forpus xanthops. Next base: position 6,420 of record JASSUY010007731.1, read on the forward strand.
ATGGGAGTTTAACACTTCTCTTAAACCTGTAAAGGATAACGTAAGAGCTGTAAGAGGGATATTTCTGAGGTAAGGTTTTATATGCTGAGGAAGACAGAATAGCTTTAGTGACTATGATTAGATTTCTTTTACAGAGTCAGAAGCAATATTCAAACTTTACAACTGTTGCATAGCCACAAGGCCTTTGAAAACCTCCTAGTGGCAGGTTTTCCTCTTTAAAACAGACAAAAGGCATGGTAAGACCATCAGATACTGTCACTATAGCTAAAAATTGGACCAAGTCTGCTCAATGACAATTGAGATTTAAAAACTAGACCAGAAACTTTCTTCTGAAGTAGAAACCCATTGTAAGTGAGAGATTTTATTTTTAAAAAAAAATCACTGAAATCTTCCTGTGCCATTGAAGGACAACTCAGCAAATGAAGTAGAGAGTTACCAATTAGAAAGCTTGAAAATAGTAACTTGTCAATATGGAAAACTGGTTAGGAGGGTTTGAGTAATTTTTAGGGTTTGGAGTAGGAGACTCCACATACAACAAAGATTCTCTAACACATCTCAGCAACCTTGTGAGCAAGTGCCCTCTTTGACAGAGTGGTTCATGTTGAGACACACCATCTGTAAGGAGTATTAAGAGAATCCAAGGAGATGTCATACTTGATAAAGCTGGTAATGTCAATACCCATCTGAAGCACCAGCTAATATTAAAGAGCTCGGAAGAGTGGGTGCAGAAAAAAACACTAGCAATGATGAGCTCTAAGAAAGCACCTTGGAATACTGTTAATAAAAATGAGCACACTGGAAGCAATCTGTACTAAAACAGTTTTCATCAAACTCTTTTTTGCATTTTGTTTACTTTTGTTCTCTTTAAATTTTTAAGTTCTGAGGAGTAATGTATCTTTTGTATTAAAATAATTAGTAGCTTAATGCTAATTTATTTTGCTATCATTTCACTTTGGTGTTCATTCAATAAATTTATCTTTTTTTCATTACAGTTATTAAGCTGTATACAGAACCCAGTCTATGCATGAAGTCTTTAATCATACTCATTACTCCTCAGAAAACGCAGAGACATTTAGAGGTCACTTTTGTTATGGTGCTCAATAGGACAACTTTCTTGTCAGTCACATTATTCTTGCTTCTTGACCAAATCTGAGTGGGAACACAGAACTAAATCTGGTTCTGTGAAGGTAAAATCAGTACTAGTGATATAAAGAGCAATTTCATGACTTGATATTTCAGAGCTGATATTTCCTGACCCTCGAATGGATTCAAATGATTACAAAGACAGCTTTGGGTCTTGCTGATCTGTACCAAGTACGGAATTCCCCCCAGTTCTTGAATTCTCCATATTGATATAAGATTTAGAATATTTTTGTTCTAATACAGTGATGCAAAAGAACATTATTTGGAACCTGAATTTTAGTTCAGATACTCACAAAGTAGATGTAAATTAAGCCAACAGCACTCTGGTAAAATATTTCATATCCAGATTTTCCAATGCAATGGTTTAAGGCCCTGACACAGTTTTGCTCACTCACTCCCCCCTCTTTCTTCCCCCAGTCCTGTGGGGATGGGGTGGAGAATGGAAAGAATGCAACTCCCACAGGTTGAGATAAGAACAGTTTAGTAACTAAGGTATAACATAAACCACTGCTACTACCACCAATAAAAATGACAAGAGAAATACAAGGAAAGAGAATACAATCGCTCACCACCTATGCACAGCCCAACCAAGCAGTGCACCCCCACCCTTCCAGGTCTTTGCCCTCGTTTTTACATCCTGGGCATGACGTGCTGTGGTATGGAATACCTCTTTGGTTAGTTTGCATCAGGTGTCCTGTCTCTGCTTCCCCTGGCCTCCTCCCATCTTCTCCTCCTCCCTGGCAGAAAATGAGACTCCGAAAGTCCTTGGTCAGACCAAAACATTACCAAGCAGTCACTGAAAACACTGGTGTTATCAGTGCTGTTCACAGGACCAAAATCAAAAACACAGCACTGCACCAGCAACTAAGAAGAAAAATAACTGCTGCTGTTGTACCCATGACATCCAAGTTTCGGGTCTTTCTCTAGTACCCAGTACCTTGGCTTTTTGTATCATTTTAAATGTTTTTCAGCATCATTTCAATTACACATGCAGTGTTGTAATTACTATTAGATGAATTCTCCCTTTACTCTTAGAAGGTAAATCTCGTGAGAAAAGGAATTTGGCACTAGAAATTAACTTGGCCCATGTGAAACTGGAGAATCTGAGAATGGACAACCTTGTTTTCAAGAATAGACATATGCTTTGTGCACAATAAACCAGAACACATCCATACAATCTGATTAACAGATTTTGATTTATCCTGCAACCTTTTCTAATTTTCTCTTTTGTGCTCACTAATAACATGCCTATGAGCTTCTGCTAATGAATTAGACTTCAGCTGTATAGTAAGTCTTAAGCTTTTCTTCAGTTTGTTCCAGTGGATACACTGTTTGCTTGAAATATACCGGTTTACAAATGAATGAGCATCAGTCTTAAGCCTGTACGTATGAATGAAGGCTTATTTGTGATACCAAATTGTAGCACAGATGTCACTGCAGAATATCTTGCAGTGTTAAAACTTCAGTGCCATGTCATCAACCCTAAATATTGTGTTAGGGTAGGAGAAAAAAGAAAACATTTAATTTTGATTAGGGCTCCTATGGCTTAGGTCATTATGGCAAGATTTTTCCTTAAGGAAAACAGAGTTCATTTAAATGCGCATATACGTTCTCTTTTTCCTCACATACATTTCAGATTAATCTCCTTCTAAAACACCACCTCATACTACCAGTTGGCTCATTTGTGATACAAGAGGTTTGCTGTACCCTGACCATTTATTGTCCTCTGAAAAAAAAAAAAAATCAATTAATTATTTTAAGCTTATTTGTTTGTGTTACAACTACAAAATGTCATTTTATACTTTTTACCCAGAAAGCAGGCACAATCAGAGCTATATTCTCAGTGGATGTAAGATTCTTTATCCTATGAAAGGTTTTATTTGTCTGCAAACTGGATTGGTGCTCTCCTCTGTGATATATATTGCAGAGGAGTTTCTTAATGAAAAAAAAGAAAACCAACACAGAACCAAACAAAAGCCCCACCTAACAAACCCCCAGGAAACAAAGAAACCCAATAACAAACCCAAAACCATCAAACCCAAGCAAAAAAAAAAAATAAACCTAAAGAATTTTAGCACAAGACTTTTGAAAATAAGATTTTCCAATAACAAAAAGAGAAAAATTATTTTTCCACAAGCACAGTCCTACCAAGAAAGAGGCACAAAAGACGTGAAGTTGTGACAGGCGGGCTGCCTTAAGTCTTAAACCAGGCAAGGAACACTCGCCTAAATGTTTAACAAATAATAGTTTCTGCAGCAGACAGTAGTAGCTTAATTACTGCATTATATAATTCTCAAGCGGAAGGTTAAGGAGGAGGCTAATGATGGATTTCTGAACCCACTTTCCCTTGGAAAAGTGCACCCTCATAATTCAGGACAAGATCACCAGGCACAACTTTACTGGATCATCAGCTTCCTACTTTTAGCATGTTTGAATCGTTGAATTTTTCAGACAGCACATGCAGTAGGACCATTTCTGGCAGAATTTATTCTGACGAGCTCAGAATGGGCCTCTATTCACCTCCTTTGTTGGAAATGTGAGATGCTGCATGTCAGCACTGTCAAGACTGTTTTATTTAGGGCAAAGACTTTTCTTTCACTTTCTGGCCTGTCACTTAAAAGTCTCATCTTTATCATGCAGTGTCTTTTGAATTTCAGTTTGATTTCAGGCCTTTTTTCTTCTGTTAAGGAATTAAATCTTTATAATCTTTTTTTTTTCAGTTTACACTACCAAGTCCATTAGGCTGAACAATTTCTTTATGGCTAAAGTCCTGCAATATCTCCAACATAAACTGGAGTCTAATACCTGGAATAGGACATCCTGTTTTAAAGAGTAGTGTTCAATATAGCAGAGAGGCATCAAGAAATTATCATTCAAAAAAATCACACTTCTAAGTGTTTAGGGAGTAGCAGTGAAATCAGTAGGATAGGAAAGATATGAAAGATATAAATAAACTCCCCAGCTATTGCTGTTGTCAGGGAACACAAATAACAGGCAGTGTCCACGCAAAGGTCTGCAGTGCGCATAGTGGATTTTTATACACGACTTCTGTAAATTTCATAAAATTATTATAGCTATAGTTGCAACTCAATGTTCTTGACAGCATGTCGTTAGACAATGTATACAGAACAGTGAGGCAATAAAACAGCTCTTGAAGTACTGAAGAATTTTAATTTGTTCGACACTTGACAGCCAAAGAAACTGGATTGATATATTACTAGAAGAGATCTTTTCATCTGTTACTCTTAGTCCTTAGTGACTTCTTTACAATAAAAAATGGATGGCACTTCTTTTAACAGTCAATATAAAAGAAGTTTGTTGTGCTTCATAGAAATGTCCCCCAGAGAAGAAATATTTTATTCTATTATTTGCTATTTTTATATATACTGAAACAATTTAGAGTTAGAAAGATTCCTAATGCGGAATTCAGAGGTGAAAGCCTCTCCATCACTTGGAAACAGTTCTGAGGTATGAGCCAACTAGTACCTACTTGCTCAGATGCACTGCAGTCCTAATGGATGGATAGCTTAATGCTGCTATGGTACCCTGCTGATTGATTTATCACACCACTATTTCTCCACCATGATCCCCTTAAGGAAAAGGAAGAAATAGGAGACTAGAACAGGGATATAAAAAGAAGTAAAACAAAAATAATCTCCATCAAGCTAGTGGCAATTTCCCAGTGGCACCAGCAACTGACAGGGCCTTTGTACCAGAAGATGATGAAACTTGCCTTAAGTGGTATGTCATCTGCTAGCTCCTCTAGTTAAAACTGCAGGGCAGTGGGTGTCAGAATGACAGAAAGCAAGACCAGGCTTACAAGCTTCATTTCATATGCATGGATTTTTTTGACTAAAAGGGGCAAAATCAGTCCTGTTTCAACTAGTAGCACACCATTATTTTTTGTTTAATTCTCTTTTTCTGAGGCCAGATTTGCTGGCAAGGAGAAACTATTAATATGTGGGGTTTAGTATCTCGTTTTGTCTGCCTAAAATTTCTACAGAAAAGGTAAAGGTAGTAAGTCCTGACATCATAAAAGAAAGTTGTTGCTGCCCTGTTAGTTCTTTCTGAAATTATCAACAATTAAATTTGGAGTTTAAAAGTCCTTGGAACTTGGAATATATTAGAACATTTGGAAAAATAATGGCATATCAGTTTCACATAGTACTGTGACTTAACTTTGTGAGTGTCATGCTTAATTTCTGGTTACTTGAATTGAACAAATGAATAAATGAATCATAATGTAAAATCCAAGAGCTGAGTTTGGACAGAACTATCTGGAGAACTTCCATGAGATCTTCAATTACTGGAGACTAAACTGATTTTTGATCAACATTTGGAAGTTAAGCATAGAACTACAGATTAGGCCACTCTGGGCAGGACAACAACAGCAGTCTGAATCATATTCTTTATTTTTCAAAAGTAGGAAACAGGACCAGTAAGAGATTCAACTGAAAGAAGTGTATATTGAAATGAGGTAGTCTGGAAGCAAGAACAATAGTCATCAGTAGAATAACTTCAGCTATCAAATGGAAAGCAAGAAAGTGTTAGATGCCAAAATGACTATTTCCTTCCTCTCCCATCCCTAGCCACAAAAAAAATTCAAGAAAAAAAATCGTTTTCAGTTGTTTGACTTTTTCACACACTGGTCTTTATCTCATGTTACATTTTTCATTAAAATGCTATTTGAGTAGTTATTCCTTTCCTGTTGCAGCTGGTTAGGTGCTGCAGCACCTGCAAGACAGAGACTTCATAGAATTAAATGAATATTTGAAATATACTTAGTATTGTATTTAATATTGAGGGAGGAGGGGAATTATACCCTAAATCAAGAAGGAAATAAAGAAAACTATTAAAACATTCATAGAATACTTTGCTAAGACTTTTGCTGTCTGAGGCTAGAAGAGTATTCTGAGGAGCTGTGTTAGCTCATTCTTTTATTGTTTTCTAGACATCTGGTGATAGCCTTTGTTGGAGATGGGATATTGATGGATCTGTCATCTAACATTACCATGAAGAGGATAGTGCATCACTGGTCACAGAAGCTGTGCATAGTGCATCACTTCAGGTTTTCAAGACAGCCACATAAAACCATAGCTGAGCTGATCTTCACAGTCATTCCACTTCAAGCAGGATTCTGAGTTACAGATTTCCAGATTTAACTTCTGACCAACTTTTCTGTACAGAATTCCATTAATATCCTTGTGTTCCTACACTGTATACTTATAAAATACTTCTATATCTTGAATAAGTTGAATATAGACATGATATATTTGTACCTATATTTTTTTATATCTCTAGATTTTTGAAAAAAATTAATAGAAAAACAAATAAGCCAGAAGAAAATTTTCCTTTAAAAAAAAAAGTAGGCATTATCAAGAAAAATGAACTTCTCATTTCCACTATTTTCAAGCAAAATAAAACACATAAGTCATCACATCCTCTATTCACTCACACACAGATAAGAAACACACCTAAAGAGAGGTAAGGACAAATAGGTTTTAAGAGATCTAGATGCATCCAAAACTTACAGAATAAACTGCTAAACCATTATTTGAATGCAGTTCTTTAAAGCTGGGAGGAGACACTATGGTCCCTGTTAATTGGTGGGTTAGGATGTATTCAATGTGTCATGAAACAGCTTGCTAACATATGGGTGGTACCCAAGAGCCCTGGTAACTGCTGGAAAAGGTGACAGGTGGAGATTATAGCTATCAGACTGCAGATGAAGATCCTGTCTGCCACTGGTAATGCAGATGATAATGTATGCCCCCTGCTTACACTCACAAGGAGTCATTCAGAGGCACAGCCTTAACTTCCTTAAAACAGAGTGGCAAAACAGAGATGCAATTTGTGGAAACCAGCTGAAATACTATTTGGTTTGACTTGCAACAAAAAGAGGCTCTTACTGCAGGTGCGGTACTTCAGTGCAACAGTAGAACTTATAGGTATGTGGAATCAGAGCAGTTGTCACCGATTTTCTGCCAGGTTTTAAAGAGAAAACAAAACCATAGTTTCTGTGGCTTCTAGAACTCACTCGTGGCTTTTGGCTTAAAGATGCTTATTAACAAACAGCAATATCTATTTTCTTCCTTCATGGGAGGGAGAAAACATTAAAAAAAAAAACAAAACAAAAACAAAAACCCCACAACATCCTGCATCCAGATATGCTCTGCTTTTTATTAAAAGTGTCTTAAATGAGCAGTTTTCTAAAGCTTTATTGAGTGCTACACATACTGGCATTCTTTCTAGGAGAAAGACTTTTTTGATGGTATTTGATAAGCACCTTGCATTGAACATGGTTTTAACAGTTATTTGATAGGGATGATGAAAGAATGGGGTTTTAGTTGTTTCCTGTTTTCATTTTCTGGTTTCCTAACACAGGAAAAAAAAAAAAAAAGTTATATTTGCTGAAAGGATTTATCTTATACAAGGACTTTCACAAAGACAAATATGAAATCCACAGCCCCTTTTGACACTTCACTTGCTTAGTAATTGAATATTTCGCTCTTCAAGAGCGGCCTATTACAAAGCAAATTGGTGCTTTGTTTCTCTTTAACAATCTTTCTTCTCCTCTGATATCCTAAACTTGTCAGTCAGTTAGTAGAAGCACGTTGTTCCATTTGCTTGAATAAACTGCTATAAAAAGTACTCAGTGACCTACATGAACATAATGTTCAATTTACTCCCTAGACTGAATGACAAAAGAAAGGTGACTTTTAATGATTCTAAAAGCACTGAATGAGATCAATAAACCATCAAAGATTTGATCCTAGGAGACCTCTTAGCAGCTCTCTTTACTCATAGTTCCCTTTCAGAAAAGATTGTATGCAAAAATGACGTTCTCAGTTAATGGGTTTTTAGGCTCTTCGTATGCATTAAGTATAATTAGCACCTGCATTCTTCAAGCTTTCAAGAACGTTACTTGTATCTGTCTCTGTTATTTTCTTGTTTTGATGAAATTTGCAACCCTTCAACCTCAAAAGCTTTTGTTATAAAATAATACATTGTGCAGGAAAACAATGTGTAAGTTATAACTTGATTTAGTAAGAAAATTCACTTCTTCACTGAATGTTTTGATTTTGAAGTAATAAATAAATTAAAAGTTAAATACTGAAGATAAATACATGTTCTTCTAACATACTTCATTCAGTTCATTAGAGGTCCTTATGTTTTCTATGGCAATCTGAGTTCCTTGTGAGATCTTAATTTTCCCTGAAAAGAGAAAGCAGATTCTCTGGGTAGTCCCTGGCTTAATACGTTATGGGAATGGACCAGACAGAAGAGGGTATTTGGTAGGAAAAAAGTATATGGATCAGTTTAACAGTAACTGAAATTAATTAATTTTAACAATATCTTATGTTTACCAGGTATTCTTATTTATATTATCAACTTGCATTAACAGTCACCTGATTGATAAACCAGCAAAGAGCAAGCCTTTCCAAAACCTACATTATGGTAAGCTATATGGTTTTGCTCTTTCCTTTTCTTTCTGCTTGGGTCATGGGGACAGCCAGAATGTCAGGGATTTGGCAGATTAACATTACTCAAATCAAAGTTTCTAACATATAGTTCAATATATTTCCCTGAGTATGAGCTGTATTATTCTACGCAGATAAATATTGCTTTCCAGTACTTGTATGAAAACTTTTGTTAATTGAAGCATTTTTTATTTAAATTAAAAGATACGATCACAAGGAGTGCAATACAATGTGTCCCAGTGTTGTGATCGCATATTAGAGACAGAAAAAGAAAGCAATTGAACAAAAGTAAATTGTTCTGCTTCTCAAGCTGAGCTCTAAACAGAACGCACATTCTGTAATGCAATTTTCATCCACTTGTTTTAAAATATACATAGATATTTGTAATACAAGTGTGAAGGTAATACATGTGCATACATAAGAAATACAATAATTGCCAAAATTAATGTAAATAGAAATCCAACTAGTCTGACATGCTATCTCTGTCAGAGAGGTGTCTGATACATCAAAGAATATTCCCATCTATATCATTAAATTGTTCAAGAGGTGATTTATGTTTATATAACTGCCTTGATCAGTCTTTGCTAAAAAATGGATTTTGGTGTGCTACCTTAAGCTAATTAACACATTTTAAGAATAATCTTATTTCCTTCTTCTTTAAAAGGACTCTAAACGTTTAGTTGAATAACACATTTGTGAAGTTTAAGGGTCCAAACTGACATGCTCTCTGTAAATTCAGTGGACGTTTAAATTAGCTGGAGTATGGCTACCTGATTTGGTCAGCAGTTCTGAATTCTATTGCTTTCTTCATTACTTCTCACAGGGCAATGAGCTCATCACTGGTTGTCTCTCATTTCTTCAGTGGAAAAATAGAAATGACAAAGAAAAGCAGAGTTATCTTCTTAATTCGATCAACTCAGTCTACATTTTTTGAGCCTGAGGCTGGCAGTCAGGAAGTGATCATGCGCAATTGAGAACAATGAGACCCATCTTCTTTGTGCTCTTTTAGTATTATGCATGTGTGTGATATGTATAGAGGGGCATAGAAATATTTCTTACTAAGGCAAAGACACTACATATCTTGTTCAGACAAAGTGAATATTTGGGTACGTTATTAGAGATCTCATAATTTTACATGGAAAATTATATGCATTTTCTCAGTTAGTTCCCCACATTTCCTTAGAATAATCCCAATATACTGAAATGAAGCCACATTCCCAGAAGCTTTGGTGACTTTTAGGCTAAACTAATGTACTTGGAACAAGGCCACACAAGTTGTTTTAGCAGTATTTAGAATTACAACCAGTTACTGAACAGTATGTTATTTTCCCACCAAGGCACAAGCCTCACCATCAAATAGAAGTGTGTTTTTTAACCTTCTCCCTCGCTTTCACTAACCTGCTTGTCTGCCTTACATTATCCAAACCTAAATGGGCTTTGTACAGTAATCATTTAGCAGAAGAAATTCAAACCTCACATTTTCTATTAAACTTTCTTATTTTTTATTTGTTCTTAAATTTTAAATGAAGATACAATTTGAATAATAGAAAATCTCTCCCACATCTTGTGTGGTAGTCATTTAAAAGGAAGGAAAATCCTTCCCTGATTCTTATAAGACAAATCAATTGGATTACACTGTAAATCTTCTCCTGACTTCAGTATACTCAGATAAATCCTAAATTCATTCTACATCCAATTGCAGTTCTGAATTCAGGTATATTACATTTTAACTATTTAACCCCCTGTCTTCAGTCAAAATTAGTAAAGGTAATGATTTTAATATGTGAAAAATCTGAATCATGTGGAAAGCTTGTAGCTCATTATGACAGGACTTAAATGACAATATGAAAATTTAGAAATGTTATTAAGAATCTTCTGCTGAAATATGAGCGTGTAGCTTCTTTCCCTGTTTTATCTTCCTTTGCACTTCAGGCAGACCCTTTATCAGAAGAATATAATAAAAACATGCTTAGTCTATAGCCATACATTGTGTGCTTGCAGCCCAGAAAACCAACCATATCCTGGGCTGCATCAAAAGGAGTGTGACCAGCAGGTTGAAGGAGGTGGTCCTGCCCCTCTACTCTGCTCTTGTGAGACCTCATTTGGAATATTGTGTACAGTTCTGGTGTCCTCAGTGTAAAAAGGACATGGAACTGTTTGAACAAGTCCAAAGGAGGGCCACGAGGATGATCAGGGGACTGGAGCACCTCCCGTATGAGGATATGCTGAGAAAGTTGGGGCTGCTCAGCCTGGAGAAGAGAAAGCTGCCTAGAGACCTCATAGCAGCCTTTCAGTATCTGAAGAGGGCCTATAGGGATGCTGAGGATGGACTCTTTATTAGGGACTGCAGTGATAGGACAAGGGGTAACAGGTTCAAACTTGAGCAGGGGAAGTTTAGATTGGATATGAAGAGGCAATTCTTTACTATGAGTGTGGTGAGGCACTGGAATGGGTTGCCCAGGGAAGTTGTGAATGCTTCATCTCTGGCGGTGTTCAAGGCTGGGTTGGACATAGCCCTGGTGACATGGTTTATTGGGAGGTGTCCCTGCCCATGGGAGGGGTGCTGGAACTAGATGATCTTAAGGTGCTTTCCAACCCTAGCTATTCTATGATTCTATACTTAGTAGGTTAGGGGCAATAATTTTGGATTGCAACTTTTTGGTCCCCAGCAAAATGAGACAGCAGCTTCTGAATGATTCCCAGCATTACAGCTGTAAGAAACCTGTACACTGGACACTTAAGAAGTTTGAAAACCAGTGGAATCATCCTGAGAAGTTTAAATCCTAACTTCTATCTGTCTAGGCTCCTTATTAATCATAGGATGATAAAATCATAGAATGGTTTTCATTGGAAGTGGCCTTAAAGAGTACTTTCTATCCCCTTGCCATGGGCAGGGTAACCTTCCTCTAGACCTGGTTGCCTAAAGTCCCATCCAACCTGGCCTTGAACACTGCCAGGATAAAAATAAATCAAAACCAGCAAGTTTCAAGTAAACATAAAAAAAATGATTCTTTGTTTATAATGGTAAATATCTGCATGCATAAGCCCTGGCTGAACTGATCTAACAGTAATCACATCAATTCAGCCAGAGAGGAATCCAGGTGTCCCAATTACTACCTCACTTAACTCTATGTCAAAATAATTTTCCAGTTAAACTATTGATTAAAAATGAAAATAAAAAGTAGTAAATTAAACAGTGCATATTCTGAAAAAAAAAAAAAAAAAAAAAAAAAAAAACAAACCAAAAAAAT